>CAIGRS010030947.1:0-15538 GCA_903798395.1 Fraxinus floribunda
CGAAGTCGGTAATTTACTAATTTGTCTTCTCAAATCAAATTTCGGTAAGTCGAATGATATTTCAATTTTACGCAAATTAACGGCATGTTCTTGATTAATATAATATGCACATTATCGGTGTAATATCTCCAACACTTGAAAATATTCCTACGAAGGTTATTTCAAGTAAAAGCTTCCACAGCTCACTAGACAAGTTGGGCATTAAAGATATCTATGCACCATCTTGAGATGTGGTGTTGGAATGAGCTTTATTTTTTATGTAATTAGAATGATTATAGAAATATTTAGTTTCCTTATTTTTTGGAGATAGAAAGTTTTCCGAATTAGTTCACAGCTTTCTTGTAAATATGGTAGATTCCTATTATAATGAAATATAAAAAAATTATTCTAAAACTTTATCTGTGTTTACAAATTCTGGAATTTTTCGGCAAAGAGCTTTATGCATTGTTAATGTCGTCTTTTATGATTCTTATATAAATATCTAAGATTGAGAAGGACAGCAATGCAACATATAGTTGGTTAAAGAAAAGGCACCCAAGTGAATTGAGTATGGCTTACTTTTTGACAAAGGTGAAGAGTCACATACATTTGAACTATCTATGTGAAGTTTTCAATAATTTGGTGTTGGAAGAAAGGGAAAAGCTCATACTGACAGTGTTGATTGACTTTCATATAAGCTTCATGAAGAGGATACAAGCAACGAAAGGCAAGATGAGAAGAGTAAGAAAACCTTTATGATATAAAGTGCAATAGAAACTCATGAAAAAATGTTGAGATAGCATAAGGATGTAAGGTGGACTAATTTGGTGGGGGCACCATCTTATGTGAAATGTCGTAGTGGAGAATATGTTGTTCATCCATTGAACAAAACGTGTATATAAGAGATGAGATTTATCAGGGATTCCATGTTCTCATGCAGTTATTGCAATTATGGATAAAAGGGACAAACCTCGGAGGTACATGCATGAGTGCTATGGAGTACATATATCAGTTGTTATGAGAACAAAAAAAGACCAAGGCAAGTTGTGGGTAACAACTCCAGGGAAATCAAAATTGTTCCAAAAAATTGCTATGTTCAAATTATTCAAATATGTTATTTGGTTTATATGATGTCTAATCATTTTCAAAGGCCAAACTCGTGTCTAGGAGGTCACCGAATAACACTAGAAGTCAAGTGATTCCACCAGTACCAACATCTGATTTCAAGTTGATGCCAATGCTGGGAATTTATAACAAGTGCTGCCCAATTTACAAATATGGTCATTCACTTAATGAGCCGGTATTTCAACGACAAGAAAAGCTCTTTTGTAGATGTAAACTACAAGTATTTCACTTGAATCTTTGGTGGAAAATTTGCAAAATATAAAGAACTAAGAAAAAGTAATGGACTAAACAGCCATGACACAAAACAAAACAATTATCCGAGAGTCAATTACATTTGTACCGTCAAGAACAAAGAAAAAATTCGCAACACATTCCGAGGGTCAGTTCCATTTGTTCGAGAATTAGGTTTCAATTGGGGATTTTAAACTTTGTCTTCTATAATTTAATTGGAGCTAGTTGTTTGTTTTAAAAGGAAGAAGCCAAAAAATGTTTTGTTAAATGAAGTAAAACTGCTAATCAATTTAATGTGTTTATATCCTTTGTGTCATCCATTAACGTTGTATGTTGTCACATCATTTGTCGTTCATCATTTGGAATCTTTTGCTTAGCTGTACAGATGAAGAACCCAAAAATTATTTTGTTAATGTAATTATACATTAAAATTTTCAATCTTATTTTTCTACTTATTTTTAACCACATATTTTTCAATTAAAAATATTTTTCATCACATCAATAACTTTTCATTCTTTTTCAACCACACACTCTCTATCAATCTACTATTTTAAAATACATTCTTTCAAAATAACGTGTTCAAACACTTCCTAAATGTACATTCAAATAATCATTTATTTTGCCCCCCTGGGACACATCCAAGTTGACAAAGGAAGGACATTGCTGAGCTTGCATCCTCAGCATGGGGAGATCGATTTCTGGTTGGAACAGCTGAGTGATGTAATAATCAATATTGGTTGGAACAGTTTGGTGATATAATAACCATGAAGGAAGGTTCCCTTGGAGTCAGGAGTATAAGGGGTGCTCGAACCTTGGTCAACTTGGGCATAACCCGCGGTTTACCTCTGCCAGTTACTGAGGGGTCGGTGACTGGTGGTCCAAAAAATTAGTTTGGCTAAGTTGGGATACTTGGGTACCAAAAAAAAAAAAATGCTTAGTAATTGTTTTAGCTTTGACAAGGGAATATTGCAGAAATCATATTGTGTTAGCGAAAACATGGGGGACAAAATTTAGTCCAAATTAAGCAATGTTCCCGGTGAATTTACTAGAATTTCTTTTCTGGTTGTTTTGTCGTTTATACGATTGGTAGAAAATTGTCGGCATGGCAAAGCCTAAATTAAATTGTAATTAAAAAATTCTTATAACATTTTTATTTTATTTTTTCCATCCAAAATTTTATGTAAATGATTAATTTGTAATTAATAGATTTTATAAGATTTTTATATAAATAAGCCAAATTTTGATAATAAATTTTTAATAATTGTTTACCTTTAAGTTTTAAGGTATGGCATAATGATAATAGTGTATATTCTGTTTATTTATTTCTTCTATCAATGAATAATAAATTATTATATATATATTTTTGAATTTTGATTATTTATTTATCTAATTAAGGTGACTTATTTTCTTTTATTTTTTAAAAAATATTTTTTTTATTAAATGAAATAGGGCAGAGGGTGATTGTACCTCCACCTCCTAAGAATTTTTCAGCGTTGCGCCAGAGTCAAGTGAATTCTAATATAGATGAAAGTCTTTAAAATTCAAATAAATTTTATAAAATCTCTTAATCATATCAGTTTTCAAAAGATTTCCATTAATTTCATATAAATTTATAAAAATCCACAAATTTCGCTAAAATCTATCACTTAAAATAAAGTCTATAACAGTTTTCAAAAGTCTTAATTGAATACACCCCTTAAGAAAAAAAAAAATTAAATTGTAATTAAAAAATTCCTATAAATTTTTTTCTTTCCATTTAATATTTTATGTAAATGATTAATTTGTAATTAATAAATTTTATAAGATTTTATATAAAAAGGCTAATTTTGTGATAGAGTTTATTTGTGTAGGAGTGCTTTCATTTGTGCAGATAATTCATAGAGTTTTTTTTTTTTTTAGAAAGATAATAAATTAGGTTTTCTTGTTTTTTCTTTTAAAGTCGAATTAGGGTTATGTGATATTTGGTTGTTAATAGAATAAAATTATAGAATTTGGAAAATTGCTGCACTTTTGTTTTTATTATTTTATAAAATATGATGGGAAATGATAGGCAAATAAGTCTTTTCACGTCCTCTAAATGCAATTTTTGGACGTAAATCATTAAAAGAGAGATGTGCTAATAAATGAAAAATCAAAGATAAAAATTTGATGAAAATTAACGACATATGTAGCAAATTTAAGGTGACAAGAGCTACGTATGATAAACAAATTAAGTTAAATGCAATTAGTAAAAATTGTGTGTGTGTGTGTGTGTGTGTGGGTGGGGGGGGGGGTGTTGAGCCACATTATTTTGGAAGAATGTATTATGGAATAGTAGATTGATGGAGAATGTATGGTTGAAAAAGAAGGAAAAGTTATTGATATGATGAAAAATATTATTTTATTGAAAAATGNAGGAAAAATGAATTTTTGAAAATGAAGGCCAAACATGGGGCTTAGCCCCCGTTTGGTGCACATTATTTTCAAAAGAATGCATTTTTTGGTTGATGTGATAGGGAATATGTGGTTGAAAAAGAAGGAAAAGTTATTGATGTGATGAAAAATATTATTTTATTGAAAAATGAGTAGAAGAAAGAATAATGGGTACCAAACAGGGGCATATATATCCAACTAGTTCTTCAAGAAATACACAACATATTTTCGCAATTTTAACAGCTTACGATGTTAGAAATGCCGATATATTATCGATAAAAAGATTGCATCCTCTTCCATTGAGTATCTTTTTGTTTGTACAATATATTGGGGAAAAGATAGTTGCTTTGTATATTTTTCCTATCTAATGCTAACATAAAGGATAAATTTGATTCCTTAGCTTTAGGATTATACCCTTTAGCATATCAAATACTTTTCTCAAGTAATGAATGGCTCTAAAGCAGTCTTAATCACAGGAGTGAGACCTGATGTATATCAAATGCATATAACTCTGCATTTGTGCATGCAAATTTAGATTATGCATTTCAGCTTCACCACTTTTATTTCATTCTCATGATTAAACACAAAACGCTTCTATATTTTGATAAGTCGCAAATAGGTGACTTTTTTAGGTCGTCGGATAGGTCTGTCCACCCCTATATTTTTTTCTTCTCAAGGGATTGATGCCATTAATCGTTATATGTTGTACTTCTTTATTTCAAGAAGTCCAGATGTTGAAAGGGTTCCATGTTTGATGCTGTTTTGTGTCTTTGAAGCAATCGATCGTATAGATAGGATTGCACTTTTAAGGGGTTCCACACATTGAGAGATAAAAAATACAATTGGAGATTGAAGAAAGAAAATCAAAGGAGAAAAACATCAAGAAATTCAAGGTTTGAAGTATTGATTGAAAGAGGAAGAAGATTTTAGTACACAACTAATATATTTTCCTACATCTTTATTTAAAATTCAATGATGTATTCAATAACAATTTCTTATTTTTCTTTTTGCATTATGAATAGCTAAATTTCATATAAAGACGAACAATGTAATCTATTTGTGACATTTTTATTTATTTTATTCTAGATTCTTGTTATTTTATCATATTTGTATCGATTTTACTCTGAATTTAATGCGTTGAATTACTTTATTTCTAATTTAATGATTTAATGATTTTCATAGGAATCGAGAGGTGAGTTTGTTACTTTGTTTCTGGGCATTTCAGGAAGCTATAAGAACCAATAGTTTTTACTTTTGCAACATAAATTAGAATAAGCAAAAGTGTACAAATTCTCTAATTCAAAGAACATATTCATACCAAATGTGAAACTGTATGAGGTTCAATCAACATGCAAGAAGGTATTTCATTTGTTGAACCTGATTTCAAATCAAGCAAAAAGTCTGTACATATATCATGTCAGATTTTCAAACAATTGTAAGTACAGACATAAATCTTGAAATTTTTTCTACAGAATTGAAAACGAAGCATCATCCCAATGAATTATTTGATAAACATCTTATTATTTTTACGTTGTTATATGCTCTCATGATGGTTGGAATTGATTAAGTAAAAATCAATAAAAGTTGATTTTCTATCAACTTCGATCAAATATTTAGATAGGTTTAAGGGTGGTGATTTGGCTATAGAACCGAGCCGAGGTTTGGGCTGAATCCCATTTTGGGAAGTCAAATCGAGCCCAAGCCAGTTCGTATGATTCGACGAGCCATGGGCCATTTTCAGCTCGTAATGAGCAGAGCCACAAAAAAAAAAAAAAACTATAAAACTTTAAAAAAATTGTCAAGACATCGTAACTTTTTTTACAGTGTTCAATCGCGTCAAAATCCAAATTTGGTTGAAATAGATATATGTTTTTACTATGAATATGATGTAAAATTTTGATATGATATTATAAGTTTTTAAATTGATTGGTTTAAAAAAAATAAACAATTTTTAAATTTATTTGTTTCAAAAAAATTGTACACAAAATATTTTATTCGTATATAATTTTAACTCCCTTTACGTTGATTGTAGCCGGTTTCAAGCTCGGGAAAAAAAAAGGAGAATGGTTGTAACTTTTATTTAATTTATATAATTCGTATAAATTACACAAATTTTAAATTCATTTAAAAACCATTTTTACTCGAGCTTCGAGCTTTGGCTTGCGAGTCGGCTCTGCTCGACTCGTTGATATCCATAAATAGTAGAGAAAAAAAATTATATTTTCGAGTTCGCTGGTTCGGTCTTATAATTTGAAGTGCTGTCATCACAAGAAGTTGGTCGTTGTATCTGGAAAGACGATTGCTAATCCACCATCAGCACCAGTGCCGGGCAAATTCGTCTTAAGGACAAAATTCAACTCTTTCCTCGATCATTTTGCATTTCATTTTTCTGGTTGGTTTTTTGTTTAAAAGGTTCGTATTCATTTTTCGGGTTTTTGATCCTTATTTCAACTACCGGTAAAGTTGGTAAAGTTGGTAAGGTTTATGATAAGAGTATCTATTTTATTTATTACTACAAAGAATTCACTATATCAATATTATTAACATCAATGACTTGCTAATTATTAGTTATTACGATGGATTGAACACGCTTAGACAAAATTAGAATAATAGAAGTACTTGTGATGATTGTCCATTGTCTTTTCAATTCAAGTACATTTTAATGTACTAAGGTCTTCATGTATATTGACCTATGGAGATATTAATGATAGTTATGGGGAAAAGTCTACATTGCAAGATTAGATGATGAAACTTATTCATCTGGAGGGAATGATTTGTTGGAATATTCTCCTCAAAACAATTCAAAAGTAAAATAGTATCGACTTTTGTTTTGTCAAGTAAAGCAACCCCTCAAAACAAGTCAAAAGAAAAATAGTGTCAATTTTTGTCGAGGAAAACACATTACACGACATCAAGTGTGTAATGGAAAATTAATCAAGGGTGATTCCCTTATTCGTGCCTTAGCTTATTAGAAGTGAAAACGATGTCAAACAATCGTTTAATTTGCCAAGGAAATTTGGCAGAAATCATAACAAAAACGAGGAGGAAATTTAGGTCAAATTTAAGAAATATTGTCCTCCTTTACATTGACATGGTTTTATATTTGGTACGGTTTGCTTTTATATTTGGTACGGTTAAGATAGGAAAAATTAGGTGTAGCATCCAATGAATTTTCTTGTTATTTTTGTGGTTTATATGGAGGATAGAAAATTGTAGGTGTGGTACAACCTATATTATTTTTCTTGCTATACTTGATGTGTTCGGTGAACGAGAGATGCTATATGATTGTAACAATATGTCATATATTGTATTCATTTTTGACATTCCATGGTTTTTCTCTAAATTTAAAGTTTTTCGTGTAAATTCTTTAGTCGCTTATCTTCACATATTTATCTTTTTTTTGCTTCTTAATATTTTATCTGAACAAGAAACGAGTGGGCAAATAGAGGAATCAATCTTACTTCCAACATTGGTATCAGAGTGTCATGTCGTTTAGAGTGTTAAGAGTATACAAACGATGCGTCGGATCCGAATACAAAATCAGAAAATTTGATTGGAGGTTGTGGAAAGTACATGTCAATGATATTCAATCTAGACTACACAAGGATATGAAAAGAGGACCAACATATGTTTTCATCAATAATAAATATGGAAAATTTGGTTGTTTCAAGCAAAATTGTCCTAAGAGGTGGCGTAAGTTCGGCTAACTTCTCTAAGTCAAACATTGATAGTCTCACTTTGTGACGATATATAGCGACTAATATGTGCATCCTTTTGGCATGTTGGCAGTTGACACGACAGATGAGTGCGTTCTCAATTTTGTACATGACCATAGATTTGACAATGATGCAAGGTGTGCAGTGGGATTTATGCCGATGAACGAGTATGTTAAATTATATCTATTGAGAGTGTAACAAGTTTTTCAAAAATAATGTGATCAAAGCTACAGTAAAGACGACAAACTATTGATTATTTTCGTTATGGAGGAAATTGTAGAAATATTCTCCTCAAAATATGTCAAATCTGAAAAGGTATCAATTTTGTCAGGCAAGGAAATCAAAGGGCATCAGGTGTAAATGGAAAATTAATCTAAGGGCGATCAAAATTTCCTTATCATGGTCATTCGTGTCTTTATTTATTGGAAGAAAAATATGCTTAATAATTGTTTGGCTTTGACAAGGGAATATTGCGGAAATCAATCGTTAGCGAAAACATGAGGTGAAGATTTAAGCAATGTTCTCATGTGAAATGACTAGATTTTCTCGTGTTTAGTATGTATTAAGACTTAAAATATCAATCTTAATAAAAAGAATAGTCCAAATCTTTTTGGTTAGGGATGGCAATAAAATCCGCTCAACCTGATACCCGTGGGGTTTCGCCCCGAATGGGGCGGGGATTACCCGCCTAACCGGGTACACGGGACGGGGATGGGGCGATGATCATTACCCCGAAGTGGGTACGGGGCGGGTACGGGAAACATAGTCCTTACCCCGCCTCGCTTAAAATTAATTTCAAATTTAAGTTTTTTATCGAACAAAAATAATAAATTTATTTTCATTTTTAAAGAGAATATAAGTTGCTTTTTACAAATTAGTAAAAAAGTAATAATATTTACTAGCAAAAGACATAAAAAAAAAATATAATAAAAAAAAAAGAAAAAATAAATGGGGCAAGGGACTTGCCCCGCCCCCGCCCCCGCCCCGATTTCGTCACGTCCCGCTTTAATCGGGTATGGGTATGAGGTAAGGTAATAAAAATACCCGACGGGACGGGGTGGGATTGGCCAACCTGACCCATACCCTCCCCGTTGTCATCCCTATTTTTGATCTATAAGATACTGACTTCTTTGAGCAAATGGATTTTGAAATTCATGTGTGTGTTTTTTTTTAAAATTTTAATCAGATAGAATTGGTCGTTGTCTTAGGCCAAATTCTATCGTTTTGACTGTCAAAATGGGTTTTCTCTTATTGTGAAAGAAATTATTTAAATTATTTATTCGCGTAGGAGTACTTTCATTTGCTCAAATTAACATTCATAGTCTGTATTTTATTTATAAAGATTGTAAATTAGGTCTTCTTGTTTTTTCTTTAAAAGTTGAATTAGGGTTATGTGTTATTTGGTTGTTAATAGAATAAAATTATAGAATTTGAAAAAAAATTCAAATCTTTCGATCAGAAGAGATTTGTGTGAATCAACGAGATCATGATTTCATACCGGTACTTTGTATTCGTTTGCATCAATGAGTATTGATTGTGCCCATTCTGGGTATTTCTTGAAATTAACTCGCTTCTATGACATATGTTCGTTTCTTGTTGCACACTTCTGCCTACATGAGTTAATTCTCAAAGCTTGACATGAAGATAGAGGTTCCCTTGCCATTCGATATGCATTGTATAGACCATAGTTGAGGAAAGCATGACAAGCATGCTAGGTCGTCAAGACGACGAAGGCAAGCTACACATGTGGGAGCATGGGCGGATTTAGGGGGGACGGGCCGGGGCTGTAGCCCTGTCCAAATCCCCTGACCCATTAATTTTTTTAGTGTAATTTTTTTTGTTTAAAATTATTTTCTTCTACATATTAGTCCGGCTTGTAATCCCAACCTACATCCATCTCTGTGTGGGAGTTAAAGAGTGTTGAATATGAGCATCATGAACAGCCGAGTGCGATGCCAGTAAGCTTCGTGGGTTCAAATATATAGCAATACATTGTTGAGATTCAAGACCAAGGAAAACTGATTTTTAAGCTAAGTGGAGCTTGAGACGCCGCCCTAACAAAATTTTGGATGCTAGCCTTGGTTTCACGGACCGCAGGTTTGGCATGCCTACATGAGTTAATTCTCAAAGCTTGACATGAAGATAGAGGTTCCCTTGCCATTCGATATGCATTGTATAGACCATAGTTGAGGAAAGCATGACAAGCATGCTAGGTCGTCAAGACGACGAAGGCAAGCTACACGTGGGAGCATGGGTGGATTTAGGGGGGACGGGCCGGGGCTGTAGCCCTGTCCAAATCCCCTGACCCATTAATTTTTTTAGTGTAATTTTTTTTTTTAAAAATTATTTTCTTCTACATATTAGTCCGGCTTGTAATCTCATCCTATATCCATCTCTGTGTGGGAGTTAGAGAGTGTTGAATATGAGCATCATGAACAGCCGAGTGTGATGCCAGTAAGCTTCTTGGGTTCAAATATATTCAAGACCAAGGAAAACTGATTTTTAAGCTAAGTGGAGCTTGAGACGCTGCACTAACAAAATTTTGGATGCTAGCCTTGGTGTCGATGATACCATGTCTAACTGGAAAAACTGAAGCCCAACCTTGCTACACATACTCTTTGTATTATATGTTGGTTTACCCCGCCCCGCCCCGCCCCGCCCCACCCCACCCCACCCCTTCCCTCACATGGAGGTCGAGTCTCACGCATTTATTGGATCTGGGACCTGACCCCTATGTGAGGGAGGAGGTGGGGTCAGATAAATCAAAGTGTACCCCAAATGGTACAATTCAATTACTATTAGTAATAGAAAACCAAAGCGTGTTATGGCTATACCAAAAGCGCGCTGTTGCTCTAAGGCAACCCCACAAGACTATTGTACTTTCGCTTGAGTCTTGAGTGTACTTGAGTTTGTGCCACAGTCACAACCCACTTTAGTCAATCTTGCAACTCCTACCCCTTCTTTGCATGAAATCTTATAAAAAGGTAGCAAAACCTATTTACCAGGGAAAAACAGAATATATTCTTGTGTTCCTATCCAACTTCTTTCTCTTCTTATATAAACTGGTTACTGTATAGCCTCGCTCCTCAAGCCTGCTTCTAAGTTCCTCTTTGATAAGCACACTTTTTCCATTTAATATATCATATGGATTTGGAATCCGGAAATCAGGAGAAAGTGGGCTTTTTTGTGCTTGGATGTTTGTGGGTTAAGCGCTTTCCAAAGAAGTTCCTTTCTGAAATGGTTGAAATTGCTAAGCATGCAAAAAAGATTGCGAAAGATGATCCAAGAAAAGTGATCCATTCACTGAAATATGAGTAGGATGTTAAGGGAGAATACCTGCATATGATCATATATCATTAGTGCACCAATGATAAGATAGGCCTCGTGCCTAGCTGTTAGCGTGCTTGCCGTGCGGAATGGGGAGCTAAGCATTCACACTGCGTGACACTTGGCGTCGGTGATACCATGTCTAACTAGAAAAGCTGATCCCCATGTGAGAGAGGAGGTGGGGTCAGATAAATCAAAGTGTACCCCAAATGGTACAAATAACATAATTCAATTACTATTAGTAATAGAAAACCAAAGCGTGTTATGGCTATACCAAAAGCATGCTGTTGCTCTAAGGCAACCCCACAAGACTATTGTACTTTCGCTTGAGTCTTGAGTGTACTTGAGTTTGTGCCACAGTCACAACCCCACTTTAGTCAATCTTGCAACTCCTACCCCTTCTTTGCATGAAATCTTATAAAAAGGTAGCAAAACCTATTAATTACCAAGGAAAAGCAGAATATATTCTTGTGTTCCTATCCAACTTCTTTCTCTTCTTATATAAACTGGTTACTGTATAGCCTCGCTCCTCAAGCCTGCTTCTAAGTTCTTCTTTGATAAGCACACTTTTTCCATTTAATATATCATATGGAGTTGGAATCTGGAAATCAGGAGAAAGTGGGCTTTTTTGTGCTTGGATGTTTGTGGGTTAAGCGCTTTCCAAAGAAGTTCCTTTCTGAAATGGTTGAAATTGCTAAGCATGCAAAAAAGATTGCGAAAGATGATTCAAGAAAAGTGATCCATTCACTGAAAGTTGGACTAGCAATTAATTTAGTTTCATTGTTCTATTACATTCAGCCTTTGTATAGAAGCTTTGGTGACTACGCAACGTGGGCTGTCATTACTGTGGTTGTTGTCTTTGAATTCACCGTTGGTAAGCTGCTCTACTTATTTTGCAGAGTAATATCCCAGTGACACAAATGTTTTGCTATTGAATTGAACTTTAATAGGTTTTCAAGTTACAACTGAACTTTCCACAATATTTTCCGGTTGTAATTGGACATCAAAACTTGTCCTATTTGCTACTGAACTTGTCAAAATGATCATATCAGATACTCCGTCAATCGCCATTTAAAAGTTTAGGGACTCGATGAACTTACCAAAATATTATTGCATTATTCGTTTTGTCCACCATGTCATCAAGTCCCTTGGCTTTTAAAACGCAGGTGATGGATAAAATAACATTTTTCTAAGTTCAATAGCAACTATGAAAACTTTGAAAATTCAGTGACAATTGGAAAATACTTGAGAAAGTTCAGCAGAACCTTGAAAAACTTTTAAATTTCAATTGCGATTGGGAAATATTTGAAAAAGTCTACCTATTTTGCATGTATACTCGACTGGACAAACCTATACTGTACACAAAGAAAATCCATCTTTATCTTCATCACGTGGAGTCTTGTCTGCGTACATTCGTACTTGGTTCTGTGATGAGCAAGTTGTCCTTCTATGTTAAAACACACGGTTCATTCTTTTTCTTTTTTTTCTCCAGGTTCGACAATTGGAAAAGGGCTAAATAGGGGGTTGGCAACCCTGGCAGCTGGTGCTTTAGGCCTTGGAGCTTATCACTTAGCTGCCATTACTGGAAAACCCGGTGAACCGATATTAATTGGAATATTTGTCTTCCTACAAGGTATATATGCTACAAAGTGCATATAGTACAAGTCTGGATGCAACATCTATAATATACAAGATTTTAACTTCATTTACTTTCTTGTGTAGTAGTTGTCTTAATACTTCAAACCAGTATAACAAACAAGTCAATAATGATAGTCGAGCTCATTCTATCAAATTTGTCTTGCATTGGACCCTAACTTTATGTGTATGTGTTCGAAGCTGCGGCATCAACATTCATACGATTCTTTCCCAGAGTGAAGGCTAGATATGATTATGGGATGCTAATCTTCATCTTGACGTTTTCTTTGGTATCCATATCTGGTTTTCGAACCAATGACCTGGTTGATTTGGCTCTAAAGAGACTGTATACCGTGCTAATAGGTGCATCAACTTGTGTGATTGTTTCCATTTTTGTTTGCCCTGTATGGGCTGGTGAAGATCTTCACAAGCTTGTAGCTCTAAACTTAGAGAGGCTTGGAAAATTTTTAGAAGGTATGATTTCTTTTTCATCATCTTGCAGTGTCTTCTAGCCAAGCACTGTACTTGTTCTTTTATTTTTTATTTATTTTTTAATGCTGGAATAGGTTTAGTCCATCTACGCATTTAATGTGTCAGGCAGACTCACTATTAAGCTCGTCTTGGATGGACCGACTTAGAATTTTCGATTTGAATTTTTCTTGTGAACTATCAACTAAATATATATTCTATAGTTCTTGAGGTTATTTTGGGTCCAGGTTTTTCAGATGAGATTTTGAATTCGACAGAAGCTAAACAATCTGAAAATGATATACAATTTCGGGGCGACATGAATGGCATTCTGGATTCGAAAAACAAAGAAGAAATCTTGGTAGGTAAAACATTTGTATGGTACATATTTTCATGGGAACACAGTTAATAGTCTTCCTGATTTTGAATTTTGTTCATTGGCAGGCTAACTTTGCGAGGTGGGAACCAGGGCATGGTCAGTTCATGTATCGCCATCCATGGAAACAATACCTCAAGATAGGGAATTTGACAAGGCAGTGTGCCCGCAGGGTTGAAGCCCTCAATGGCTACCTAAATCCTAAAACTCAGGTACATCTACAAACCGGTATAACGGTTCATATTCTTGTGCATAGTAGATCTTTGTATAACACAATTCTTGGTAAGAAACTTTCTCAAGATTCAATCCCCGGTGATAAAATGAAGTTGGTAAATTGATGGCCACAAAACATGGAATACTGAAATTGTTTTAAAGATTGAAAGATGATCGTTAACTTTATCCATGACATTCTTGTAATTGTATGATATTATTTCTATAATAGTTTGATTGTGTAATTAGTGTAGAATGTTTCCTCAAGAAGACAGGTTTTCAGCCCATATCGTGTGGTTTAACTGATTTCGTGCTACTTTTGTAGGCATCAAAAGAGATCAATGGAATGATTCAGGAGGCATTTTCAAATATGAGTTCAGAATCTGGAAAAGCATTAAAAGAACTAGCATTGGCAATCAAAACAATGACTATGCCATCCTCTCCTAATCCGCATATAACAAACTTGAAAATGGCATCTATAAACCTAAAATCCTTTCTAAAATCAGATTTCTGTGAAGACGTTAACCTTCTGCAAATAATGCCAGTTGCCGCTGTTGCTTCACTACTGATAGAAACAGTTATCTGCATAGAAAATATTGCTGACGCCGTTAATGAATTAGCTTCTCTTGCAAATTTTAAAGGCAGCAATTCAAATGGAGTTGGCAGAAATTCATCAAAGAAACAAAGCAGGATTTTTGAACAGCTTCCAGAGGATGAAACTCCACATGTGATTTCAATTAATGAACCAACTTTGGCTAATCAGGAAAGCCAATCTTCCGTTCAAACTAGTGGTCAGAAATTGACGCTGTAAATATATATATAGGTCATAAAATATTTAAAAATAAAATAAAATAAAATCGCATACGTGTGAATTTCAATTCATGGAAAAAGTTTTGTTCTACTCCTGGTGAAAAGTTGATAGAAAAATAGAGCTGTTCTTCGTTTGTTGTCAAATTCATGGCAATTTGAACTTGCTGTCGAACTGATTTTGACAAAAATATCCTGTTTGATTTACTTATACCGATTACCGAGAATTTCAGGGAAAAATGTTGGTGGAAGTGTTATCTTTTCATTGAAAACAAAAAAGAATTATACACATGTAGAGTCATGCTACAAACATAAAGATTTCTGCAAAGGAAGCTGCAGGGAAATTTGCACAAAATCATCTAAAATAAAGCAATTTTCTGTGTTGTCTTGGGTCAAATCGTGTGGCATATTTCGCAAGTGTTTATCACACTTTATTCAGAATCTTCGGTGGCAATATTCTTTGAACCGTTCATCGTGGGCTGATTTTCTGCTGACCTTGTAATATCAGGGATGTTGAGAATATTTTGTGTGGACTAGTATGATCCTATTAGAGGAAATTACGCCATCCAATTTGGCAACTTTTCGAATTCAATTTCTTTTTTATTTCATACTTAACTTTTCCATTAATTACAAACACCGTCACCATTATAGCCAACCACTACCATCGCTACCCACTAACATGCACCACAACCACCCGCCAGCATTCACCATGAAGCAGATCTGATCTGGGAGCGTTTTGTGAGAAGTTTTCGCCAATGGTGACGGGGATGGTGAAGCTTTTGTCAATTGTGGGGAACTATCGCTAGAACTTTCGAAAATAATGAGCTCCACCTACAATACATATATCACGCTTAAAAATAGATTGAGAAGTCAATCGTATGAATAGTAATACTGATTGTGAACCAATTAATAGGGGTGAACACAGTTCGTTTTGAGCTGTTTGTATTTGAATTTTTTTGAACTTAAACTTGTTTCGCGGTTTTTCAGTTCGTCAACAATTAAAGAAAGGATCATACGATTGTGTAAAGAACAAACCTCTTGAGACAAAATCCCAAAAAATGGTGTATTTACTGGTGAAGGTTTACAATTGAAAAATAGATAAAATGCCTCCAAGGGGCGCAAGCATATGAGTACTAAAAGAAGGATTTAAATTTAAATTAAGAAACGAAAATTACATATTATCTTATCGAGAGTTTTTTTTCGGGGGCTTTCTTTCTATGTCTTCACTACCTTTTATACTCCCTTGATGATT
>CAIGRS010030991.1:0-11378 GCA_903798395.1 Fraxinus floribunda
TTTGACCACCATAATTTACAAAGTGTTTATGTTATCATCTTTGAATACAACGGAAATTCTACTTTCGATGTTTCGATATTGACAATTTAGGCGTAGAAATGACTTATGAGTCTTATACATTTGAGGTTGAGATTTCAAGTAATGACAATCCTATTTTCCGAGGAACATTAGAGGCTGATCGAGATGGTCGTCAAAAAATTGTAAACTCCTCTTTAAGTTAAATCTTTTGTAAACTGTGTCATTCTTGCCTTATATGTATGAACCATTTTTCATATTCATTGCTCTGACCTAATTCTAAATTTTGCTATTTATAGATTTGTGAATTTATTTTGTAGTATGTATCTAGGGCTTTCGCTTGATTGTATCTACCAAAATTTGTCCAGAATGTTCAAATCCATGATCGTTCACATCACAATTGGCCAGTGCGAACAAATGGTCAAGTGCGATATTTCACCATAGGTTGGACAGGCTAGTTAGAGAGAAACAACTTCAAATAGGTGACACGTGTGTATTTGAGCTTATGAACGATGAAATCCAAATGTTTATAGTGTACAAAGTGTGTCACACCGATGGAAGTTGGACCCTTACATGAATTGTACATTTTCCCTTTTAATGTTTCATGTTTACTTATTATCGAGCATTACTTTTGTCTTCTTATGTATGAACACGACATAACTAACTCTATTAATAACTAAATCTATTAAAATTTGGATTTCTAATTTGCATGTACTATTTTTACTTCATATTTGCACTCAATGGTACATTTTACTTTTCCTGAGTATAGCAATTAGAGAACTTTGATTGAATATAAAAGTTTGCCTGAGAATGTTATAACTAATATATACGTGTCTTCAAATAGATAATCATCATAGTGACATTTCTTACAAAATTTTAATGGTTATCGTGCAACGCACGATCCACACTAGTTATTATTAAAATACATTTTTCTCTCTTTTCTTTTCAACTAACCATTCTTCAATAATATATTATTACACGTAAATTCAATTTTTTTTAATCGTACATTCTCTATCAAAATACTATTTCCAAATGCATTTTGAGCATATGATTATCAAATATGCTCCCTATATATTTATCTTTCTTTAAATACCTTGACTTCAATTATACATATTTCCTAAATTCCCCTATAAATTAGTGTCCTATGCAAAATGTTATCTCTATCATCATAACATTTAAATCCATAGACATCCTCAATAAAAGTGAATGATTGCCCATCTTCAATACTAACTAGAAAAGTTCATACCAGAAAATTTTCTCAGTAAACATGCTCTATCAAATTGTTAAAACATAAATTGATCATCTTAGACGTGTTAGAACAAAGTGAAGTTTTTTATTATCCCAAGCAAATTGACTTGAACGTCTTTCAATAACAATGTCAATCTCAAAATAATCTCAACATAAAGATCGTGCGTTTGATAAAGAAATTCACACATATCCATGAACATCTTGTAACATAACTAGAAGGGACTGAGGTAGGAAATAAATTAAAGGGAATAATAAGAAAATATTGACACGGCATTTAGCTTGAAGTCAAAAGCCTAGTTAATCAAAATTGACGAATGAATGAAAATTAACATAAAAATACTTACTGGAGTAACATAATTATCCTGAAACCCAAATATTCATTCCAAAATTTCCCGGCATGCATTCAAATTTCTTTGATAATTTATCATTCACTACAACAAAAATAACTTTTTACGGCATATGTTTACGGCATGCAATTGACGCGTGCCGTAAATGATCGAATTTTTGGATTAACAAACCGTAGCAGAAATTTGAGACTTAAACGAAAAGGCAGAGTATCATGCTGATAACATATTGTGAAATTAAAGAAAATAAAATAAAAATTTATAAAAGAAAAGACAATAAAACGAGAAATGTACTTATCGATGCTCTTATAGAAATATTTTAATTGATTTTCATTTTGCATATTATTTTTATTTGGAGATCATATTCTGATGTCTGCTTGATTCAAAATAAATTGGCTTGTTATTTTAAGCAATGACACGAGGAAGGCTTGAATGTTAATGATAAGTGTATTTTTTTTTTTTTACACTTATTAGGGGTCTAAAATAACTATATTTGATAGTTTTTTTAACGAAAATATATTCTAAATTTTTGTATTCTATATAGATGAAATTCTATGAATGAAAAAGAAATTGAAGGAAAGAAGTAAGAGATGACGAAAAATGATAAAATTCAAAGTAAAAGGACTAACTTGCATTATATGAAAGAATTGAGGTAAGCATTAATTTAATTGGGTATTGTAATTAATTGGCCTCCACTTGAACTTTTGGTTGGATTAAAAGTTAGGTTATATATACACGCGCAACTGGGAGGGAAAAAAAAAAACCAGAACAGAAGAAAAAAAACAAGAAGAGAGAAATACAGAGGGTGGAGGCTATGAAATACACACACACACAGAGATTTTGCCAGCAGAAAGAGAGGATAGATACTCGCAAGCAAGAAGAGAGAAACAGAGGCTGGTAATAGAATTTCATATTTGGCTGAATTCAGAAGCACGGTTTTCATTTCATTGATGATTGAATTTATACAAGAGTGTAAGGAATAAAATGGTTCCAATGACTGGAGAGAAAATATAACAAATTCTTCTATTGTTCAGCTGCTATATTCTTTGATGACATGTCCATTTCTTCTTTTGATGAGATAGCAGAATGCTCTATGTTGATACGCCCCGTCCAAGGGAGTGTCAACGACATTGAGACTCGATCTGAGTTTGAAGAACCCGTCAGCTACCAATGGCTTTGTAAGTGCGTCTACGAGTTGATCTTTTGAGCTTATGAAGGTAATGGTCAGAGACTTAGCTGCTACCCGATCTCTAACAAAATGAAAGTCAATGTCTACATGCTTGGCCGTAAATGATAAACATGATTAGCAACAAGATAGGTGGCTCCAATGTTATCACACCATAGTATTGGAGCATGTGACAAGGGTAGGCCAAGTTCTGAAATTAAGGTCTGAAGCCAAATGATCTCAGCAGTAGAGGCGGCCACAGCTTTGTACTCAGCTTCTGTACTGGACCTAGCTACTGTTTTCTGTTTTTTTGAGCTCCAAGAGATCAAATGTCTACCCAAATAAACACAATATCCCCCGATAGATTTCCTATCATCTGGGCACCCTGCCCAATCCGCATCAGAGTAGGCTTGAAGTTTAAAAGAGGACCGTGAGGAGAAAAAGAGACCATGATTGATGATTCCTTTCAAGTAACACAAAATTTGTTTGATTGTAGTTCAGTGGGGTAGCTTAGGTGTGTGCATGAATTGACACACCTTGTTTATAGCAAATGAAATATTGGATCTAGTGAGGGACAGGTGATGTAAACCTCCAACAATACTCCTAAAGAAAGTAACATCATCAAACGACGGGGAATCAAACTGTGACAGTCTCAAGGAAGAAGCCATAGGTGAGGAGACTGGCTTAGAATCCAACATCTGACTTCTAGATAGGAGATCTTTGATGTACTTCCTCTGGGACACTAGAATACCAGTGGGCAAATAATTTATCTCCAACCCAAGAAAGTATGATAGGACCCCTAAGTCTTTAACGAAAAATGCCATACTTAAATCTCAAACAAAAGTATCAATGGCAGAGGCCTTAGAGGCAGTGATGATAAAATCATCAGCATAAACAAGGATATAAATGTGTAAATAACCAGAGTTAAGAACAAACAATGATGCATCAGCTTTTGAAGCAATAAATCCATAGGAAAGCAGCCATGAACTGAGCTATGCAAACCATGCCCTAGAGGCTTGTTTCAGGCCATAAAGTGCTTTATGCAATTTATACACATGCGTAGGGAACAGAGGATTGATAAATTCTTGGGGCTGTTGCATGTATACCTGGTCATGAAGGGTTCCATGAAGAAACACGTTTTGAATGTCAACTTGTCGAAGTGGCCACCCTCGAGCAGTAGCAATTGAGAGTATGAGACGAATGGTGGGGCCCTTGACCACAGGACTGAAGGTGTCTTCGAAATCCAAGCCCTGTTGTTGGTGGTAACCCTTAGCTATGAGATGGGCCTTCCTCCATTCAATAGATCCATCCGCTTGTAATTTGGTCTTATAGACCCATCTGCAACCAAGTACATTAAGAGATGGATTAAATGGAACTAAAGACCAGGTTTCATTTTGAACCAGGGCATCAAACTCATGCTGCATGGCATGTTGCTATTCGGAGTGCTTGCAAGCCATAGCGTAAGAATTGGGATTCTCAGGGACGGGAACAGTGGTGTTAAAACAAGCTTAGGGAGGATATAGGACAGTACCGTTCGTACGAACACGAGGGCGGGAAGAGTTAGTATGTGAACGGGTCATTAAAGGAGAACGATAAGGGAAAAGAATGGGAATTTTAGAGGAATTGGGAATTGCAGAGTTAGGGATTTGAGAGGAATTGGGAATTTCAGAAGTATTGGGCGAGGAGGAGGCTGTCGAAGGTTGATTAGAAAGGGGAGAGATGGGTAGGTATGGGCTAAGAATAGAGTGAGGGAAGAGTGGAAGATGTATTTGTGAAGGAAGAGATGAACTGGGTTGGGAACTGGACTCAACATCCTATGAATTAGCGAGCCGTGAGAAAGGGAATGAAGTCTCATGAAAGAGGACATCACGAGAAATGTAAAGTCTGTGGGTTTTTATGTCTAGATATTTATATCCTTTATGAGTACTGCTATGCACAAGAAAAAGACAATGAGAGGAACGATAATTAAAACTATGTTGATTATACGGACGAAGATTTGGAAAACATAGGCAACCAAACACTTTGAGAAATTCATAATCTGGGTGTCGTTTGTAAACACGGAAAAATGGAGATGTATTTTGAGTATTTTTAGATGGTAATCGATTAATAAGATAAACGACTGTTTCAAAAGCTTCGGCCCAAAAATGGGATGGCAGATTGGCATGGGCCATTAGGGCAAGCCCAGTTTCAAAAATACGTCTATGTTTTCGTTCCACTAGCCCATTTTGTTGGTGGGTATGTGGACAAGAGAATTGGTGATTAATACCAAGTTTTTGACATATGGAGGTTAAGAGTTTAAATTCTCCACCACCGTCCGTTTGCAAGGTAATAAGCTTTGTATTAAATAAATGCTCAATTAAAGATAAAAAATAGGAAAAATTTGAGCAACATTAGACTTGTATTTTAAGGGGATAAAACCAAGTAGACCTGGTAAATTTATCTACAAATGAAAGGTAATATTTGAAACCTAATCTAGAAGGAAATGGAGCTGGGCCCAAATGTCCGCGAACACAAGCTCTAAGGGCTTAGTAGTCTCAGCCCGAAAGGATGAGAAGCCTAGTTGATGAAGTTTAGCTAAGGGACAATCAACACAAGAGAATGTAAAGTCGGTGGAGAGTAACTTCAAGCAGTTGGTGTGCATAAGACTTGAGATAACTGACTGATGAGGATGACCTATGCGAAAGTGCCACTAAGCTATGGAGGTATGTTCACCAATTTTAGCAGATAGGGAGTAATTAGAGAGGGACGGAGATGCAGAAATGGTGGGGAAAATGTACAGCCCATTACTGACCAACCCTGTAAGGGGGGAGATCCCTGTCTCAGTATCCTACACAGTAAAAAAAATCAGTGTGAAATTCAAAAAAGCATAGATTATCAAGACAAAATTGAGAGATAGAGATGAGATTTTTGGTTATGCTAGGAACGTGAAGAAGATTTCGAAGTAAAAATAAAGAGAAAGGAGTGGAAAGAGAGGAATCGCCCGTATGGTGCATAGAAAGGCTCAACCCATCGTCGATGTGAATTTTTTCAGCACTATTGTAAGGTTCGGATGATAGGTTGAGATTGGCGAACTCATTGGTGATGTGGTGGGTTGCGCCTGAATTTGGGTACCAGGTTGAGTCTAAGCCATTGTTGGGGCTGGTGAAATTAGTTGAAAATGTGGAAAGAGCAGCATACTGGTAGCTGTGATCAAATCAGTATCGGTATTGCATGGCTTTATGTCTATATTTTTTGCAAACTTGACAGGTAGGGCGCTGATTGAAGGATTCATTTAAGAATGAAGCAGTAGATCCATTGTGACCACCACGATTTGAATATGGTGGTCTAATACGACCATTTCCATTTCGGCCATTACAACCTCCTCTGTAGTTGCCCTTTGTTCGACCACCAAACTGTGTAAAATTGGCAGAGAGCTCACTTGAGAGGATACCCGTGAGGAATGAGAGAGACGACTTTCATGTATGAGGAGCAATTGATAAAGTTCATTAGAAGAGATGGGTTCTGCCCGTGTGGTAATAGATGTGACAAATGTGTTATATGCAGGACCAAGTCCAGTGAAAAGGTAAGTCACAAAGTCTGCCTCAGAAAGGGGATTACCAATGGTAGCAAGAATATTAGCAAGAGTTCTAACTTCCCAAAGTAGTCGTGATAGTTTGCTCACTGCTGGAGAGGTTGACCAGTTGAAAATGTACTTGTAACCGCTTTGCCTGAGATTGAGAGAAAAATAAGGAGTGGAGGGCTTGCCATAAGGCACGAGAGGTTTTGGAAGAGATGACATGACCCAGTACTACTTCAAAGAGTGGAAGAAAAGAGGATACTAAGGACTAATTTGTTTGTTTTCTTCCAAGAGACAAATGCTAGATTAGGGGAGGACACATCGGCAGTGGTAATAGTTTCAGATGGGGTAGCAAGTGTGCCATTGACATATTGGTATAGGTCCTGACCTTGGAGGTAAGCTGTAATCTGAACTTTTCATAGAGAAAAATTATTAGTAGTGAGCTTAGTGGTGATGCGATGAGAGAAGGACAACATAGCAGAGGAATTAGGAGAGGAAATGATAGGGGATAAGGCCATAGGTCGGTGACGATTAGTCTAGAGGGCTCTGATACCATGATAGAATTTCATATTTGGCTGAATCTAGAAGCACAGTTTTCATTTCATTGATGATTGAATTTATACAAGAGTGTAAGGAATAAAACGGTTACAATGACTAGAGATAAAATATAACAATATTTCTACTGTTCAGCTGCTATATTCTTTGATGACGTGTCCATTTCTTATTTTGATGAGATAGCAGAATGCTCTATGTTGATAGCTGGGAATTGAGAATTTATTTTATAATACAATTGGGCGGCTGAAACGAAAGGCAAAGCAAAAGGCAAATTTGTTCACGTTTCGTTAATTTTCTGTGATATCGTTCTACTTTTGTGTATTTAATTTAGACATTATATTAAGTTAGATTTTTACATTACTAAGATATAGATGAACCATTGTTTTGAAATTTTTAATATTAATTAATTATTATGAAGTTAATTTGTTTGAATGTTTATTATGATTTAGTTTGATTTTCAATTAATTGGCAATTAGTTGAATTGTTTGTGAATTTTATTGTCATCGAGAGAGATAATAGGATCGTTAGCACGTAGTAATAAGTATTGTGAGGTTCGATAGATGATATTTTATGTGTGTGTGTGTGTATATATATATATATATATATATACACACAAAAGTATTAAACGAGAAAGAACACCTAAAAAAAATCATGTGAAGTGCTTCACANGTTCTTTCTCGTTTAATACTTTTGTATATGTTGGTATTTTTTATGGAGATATAGAAATATCACATATAGGATTAGATTTAAATTATTTAATTACTATTGAGAGAAGTTTTTAAATAAATTTTGAACTTCGACCAACTTCCATGATAACAATGAGTCATTTTAATTGTTGTACTAAAAATGGAATAACAAAGAGGATTCTACATGTTAGCAATGCGTCTCGAAAATTTGATAAACATTTACTTTGATTTCTAGTAAGTGATAAGTTAGACATAGATTTATTATAAGTCATTATTGCTATTCGATTAAGGGTATTATTAATTTTAACTCGATAAAACACGTAGTTCTCGTTGATTCGACACTCTACACTCTACACGCTACTTTATTACTTGATCACGATCACATTCACTTGCGGGTTTTCAAAGGGTCAATTAACACGAGGTAGACTTGGGTTGATGGTACTTATTCTTCCGCAATATGGATGGTTTGAAAATATTTATAATATGTTTGGTAAGTGAATTAAACAATATGAAGTTCTTTTAAAATAATACAAGAAGTTATTATCTTATGTCCAAACAAGCATTTAATAAAGGTTTAATAGCACAAAACGTCCTTACGTTTGACATTTCTTGTGAAAAAGGTCCTTACGTTTCATTTTTTCGCATTTTCGTCCTTATTTCAACGTTTCTTTACAGAAAACAGGCTTCATAGCACAAAACGTCTCTACGTTTGATACTTCTTGTGGAAAATGTCCATATGTTTCATATTTTTGCATTTTCGTCCTTATTTTAACGTTTCATTACAGAAAACATCATTTTCACCATTTTTTAACGAAAAATTACCAGTATACCCTTCTATTTAATTGTGTATAAGACTATCTTAAAATTGAGCACAATTAAAGTGATCTAATAAAGAATTAAATTGTTGGGTTTAGAGCATCTAAATAAAATGTGAGCCAGATTATGTTTGTAGAGATCGAATTCATTAGGGTTGTATTTGACGATGTGCAAAATACATATGAAAACTATATATAAGGTTAGGGTATCAAATTTATATGCACCTTCTCATTCTTTTTGTAATCCCATTAACACAAGAATACAAGAGAAAACATATTGAATAGGAAGATAAAAAACCCACAATTAAGAAGGATGATTGGAACAATCGAAAAACAAGACAATCAAAATTATGGAGCAAGAAGCAAAATTAAGATCAAGAACTCAAGAACAAAAGAGCCAATAATCCAGATTCAAAATCAAGTATTAAAGAATAATTTTCAAAGAATTAAGGTATGTTCTGCATTATTAATTTTCTTGATGATTTGACATGGAAAATTTTGACAATAAAATAATTAAATTTTCAAGTTTCATAAAGTTTTAACAGATTTTTGATTGAATATTCTAGTTTTGAATACGTTTTACATACTCATATTCTTCATAGAGAGTAGACTGAATTAATTTTATTTTAGAGAGATTATTAAATACATGAAAAATATTGATAATCAATTCAATAACAGTGGAATTAGAATCCTATTTATTTCACCTTTTTGAATTTTCTCTAAAGCTCGATACACACTTCTCACTTGCTTCCGTAAAATTGATAAAAATAATTAGTTAAAATCATCAAATTAAATGAAACCGTTGAGTTTGAGTAAAGTTAGTTTTAATTAAATCAAACATAAGTTCTCAATCCTGTCGATACTCTACTCTCTACTTTGTATGTCAATATCGGTATACTTATGAGATTTTAACGAACATTTTTCTTTTCTACAATTCCCTCAACTGAAACCCTCAATCAACTCAACATTTCCAAGTTCTTGATGGGAAATAAGATAAATTTCTTTTTTTGCCTGCGGAAATAGTGGACAAGAAAAAATATAAAAAATAGACGTTAAAGCTTTCATGAATGAAAAGTTTGTATAATCATATAAAATTCACTCACACAAACTCCAAATATTGTAAGAAAAATACCCTAAACTTTACCACATCCACCATTTTTACTCTTTACACAACACAAAGAAAATTACTTTTTGTACTAAACTTTTACAATTTTTCCTACCTCTTTCACGTGCTTCTTGAATAAGAGAGAAACATCCCAATTTATAAAAATAAAGAAACATCAATCATAGACAATCTAATACGTGGACCGAGGAGAATTCTACCAATTTCTTTCCCTTTAGCATCTCCACTTGAAAGGCACGTCAGCGTGCTACCATAAAGAAGTCTTGTAACTTCGATCATCTATTTATAATTGAAGTCCTTTCACTTTTGACACTTTGAGGCAAGATTCAAACAGTTCCTACCATTGGTGCAATCTAGAAGTGTTTCTATTTCATAATTGCATCAATTTTTTTATAATTATTTTTTAATTAATTCGTTGAAACTAAGGCGGACCAACAAATATAAAAGTATAACCATTGAAGCCCAAGATTTAATTGATGTAGGGACTCCCTTCACTCAAAATGCACGAGACCAACTTCCATGCAGAGAGATGTATTTTGGCATTTAACCAGCGTTATAAATAGGTTGCGACATTATTTGTGAACCTCCTGTGTTTGGTCCATCCGTGCAATTGTAATGGACCACTCATTTCAAGCCCCCCCGTCACCGACACATCTCTCTCTCTCTCTCGTAACCATTTGTCCCGTAGCTCATATGATTTTAAGCCTTGGACGATCCATTTTCCAATATTCTCGATGTTGTGTATTTAGAAATGTCAAAATATGTCGATTTTTTCAAGTCAAATACTTAAGATCCCTTTTAAAAAATGAATTGTGGCACAAAAGTAACCAACCTTTAGAGCTCGTTCAGGTATCAAAATGTGTTGATCCCTTTTAGAACTTGACCGAACAAATATGTTTTCGATTCAATAATTAATAATGTGTTCATTTTACTTTTTCAAGATCGAATATGGCAGGTTTGAACTAATCCGATTCTGAGTTTGGAAAATTTTGTCAGCAATTTTGCTACTTGTATAGAAATTGAATTACAGATGTTATGCCTTGCGAAACTAAGACCCACAAGTGGCAAGCAGTTCAGAGGCCCCACGTTCCATACACTAATAGGGACGACCCAACTCTATACGAACGACCCTTTTTAAGAAATTTGAGCGATTCCATGTAAGAAGAGGTTGGTCGACCCTGTTACACACAAACCCTTGCAAGAACCTGTCCGGGCGAGGCGGTGGCAAGAATCTTGAACAGATCTTGTGTCATGCGATTGACTAGACAACTCACTGTTATCGTCGTCGCCACAAACCTATTTGGTCAAGTCCAAGCTGCAAGCTAGGCCTTGTGAGTACCAAAGTAATACTAGCATTCAAGGCTATGATTGATTGATGTCTATGCTTCGAAAAATCAATCATGCAGATGAAGCCACGTGCATTATCATCCAGTGGTCTTCGTTCACCTTGTCCAAGTATAAAAGTTCACACTTAGTGTTATTAAAAGATAATGCAAATTTAGACTCTTAAAGTTATATTCTTACCACATTTATCTCATTCGTCTCCTAAAGCCGACCCCCTTTTTTATTGGAGGCACTACAACAAAAATAGTTTTTTACGACATATGTTTACGCCGTGCAATTGATAAATGCATTTTTGTTAGAACTCGTATGCTAATCAAAATCTTGATATAAAAAATGCAATTGATAGATGCATTTTTGATAGCCGACCATTAATCGATTTTTTATAGAAAGTATGATGTTTATAGATGCATTTTTGTTAAAACTCGTATGCTAATCAAAATCTTGATAAAAGTTAATATGTTTCTTGATGTATTTTTGATTTACATGCTCACTCTAAGTTTATTAACCATACTTTGTTTCTATGGTTG
>CAIGRS010031000.1:0-10622 GCA_903798395.1 Fraxinus floribunda
TTTTAATGTCTGCGTCCGCCCCTGATTGAATGTATTTTTTAATATTAGGTATTGACTTTTGATTTATTTAATTTTTAAGTTAGGCTTTAATCTCATAAATGTAGTATACTAAAAATTGGGAACTCTAAACAAACTTTTGAAAACTGGGAACTCTAAAAACTAGGACTCTAAAAAAAAAAAAAAAAAAAATACACACACACACATAACCGATTTGCTCAACCAAACCGACCCCAGTCACTTCGGTTGGGTCAGTTTTTCGATTTTTTTGCCTGGGCTTAATATTCTCTAATAAATTAAGTCCATGTTTGACATCTATTAAATCAAGTTTTTTTTTTTTTTTTCTCAAACTCATTTTCGACCACATATTCAAAAAATAAATATCTTACATATAAATCCAAAAATATTTCCTACTTCTTAGTCACACAATTCTCTAAAAAAATTACTATTATAAAACTCATTTTTCCAAAAAAAAAAAAAAAAAAATTATTAAAATGGATGTCAAGGAGGGGCTGTACATCAAATTTATTAAAAAGGACGACAATGATTGTTATTTTCTAACCCATGTTCGGAAATAACATTACTTATAATGATAGATAGTCAAAGTTGTGAAAAATATCCCTATTGGGTGAAAATTATGATCAAGATTTTAATTCAAGTTAAAATTAATAATTAATTTTTTTGCTCTGTGAATGTGAAATATATTGATCAAAACCATGTACAAGTACACCGAGCATTCCCGGACAATCACAAATCAAGTACACAAAACTAGAACATTGGGCATACTCGGGCAATCACGAATTAAGTACGCATACAAGCACACCGGACATACCTGGACAATCAAAATGAGAAGATGTATAGACAATAAGATCTAGCGACCTAATGTCATAGACTCATATTGAATCAAAACATTCGGATACAAAGAAAATATAACTTTGTATACATGTGTTTTGATCTGTCTAACAACGCAATCAACTTGCGGTCTAATATCCTAAAAAAAAAATCGGTTCGTAAACAGTACTAGCAAGAGTGATCCGCTTCACTTTGCTTATCCATGTTGTCGCTTGATCTTCCTTCTTCAACCATTTTAATGCTAGTGGAAGTGCAGACGTATCTCTTGTAATGCCTAGTCATGCACGGATCTTTTCCCAAACAGAATCACTAAATTGACGTGCAAAGAATAGGTGATGTTCGGTTTCTGCCAAAGAGCTACAAAAACTACAATTACGGTCAATATCCAAGTGCATAAGTTTATCCTTGGTTAGTAACTTGGACTTAGCACCAAGCCACAAGATAAAGCATGAGAAAAATCGAAAAACCGATTAAACCACAAAAACTGCTTATAGGATATTATGGCTGTTTGGCGTGTATTATTTGAACTAGGTAAATAAGACAGAATTTTTAATTAACTAGGTTTAAATATTTACAATTGGTATAACCACAAAAAATCTAGTAATGGATGGTGCCGCATGTTCTAGATGGGACTAATTACTCCAATTGAAAAACTAGGATGCAGGTTTATGTCCAATCTATAGATGAGAATGTGTGACATTCAATTGTATACGGATATAAATTTTCCACCGAAAATGAGGTAGAAAAAGAGAAAAAGACAAGAGAGTGGGTGTCTACTGATTTTAATAATGTTAGCTCGAATTCAAAAATACTAAATGCTATTTTCTCATTTGTAGACTCTCACCAATTTCGCTTGATTTCTACATTCAAGGTAGCTAAGGAAGCATGAAACATATTGCAAGATGCTCACCCTTGAATTTGAACAACTGACTTTGAGAGATGATGAACAATTCAAGGACTTCTACAGCAAGCTAAGTGATATTACCGACTTAGCGTACACATTGGGGAAGAAGTATTCTGGACAAAAAATTGTAAAGAAATTTCTCAGATCACTACGTGACAGATTTCATTACAAAATGGCTGCCATCGACGAATGTAAAGACATTGAAAACATAAAAGTAGAAGAGTTGATTAGCTCCTTAATGATGTATGAGTTACATTTCCGTAGGAGGAAAAACGAAAAAGAATCCGAAGTTGTCTTCATAGCCAAAGATGTTGAGGAGGAAGAAGAGGATAGAGAAAGCGAGGGTGATGAACACACAGCTATTCTCACCAATTAATTTTAAAAATTCTAAAGAACAATTAGAAAGGAAGAAGTCCAAGACCTCGACCTCGACCTCGACCACAACTGAAAAAAAAAAAAAAAATTTCTTTAACAACTCATGGAAAAATCCAACTTCATTTGTGGAGAGAACTCAAAATCATATTCAATGCCATGAATGTGGAGGTTTTGGACAAATAGCTGCCGAATGCGCAAATATACTGAAGAAATCCCTATCTAAGAAGGCCATGAATATAACATGGAGTAAGGATGGGAACAGAGAGTCAAACTCAGACGAGGAGCATAGAACATACATTAACAAAGTAACATCATTCTTTGTTAACCTTTAGTCTAATGCTAACTCACTGCAACTATTGCCTACAAGTACAAACTCACTAGTTAAAGATACATCTGAACCAAGTCGCATATATTCAGAATGCACCATCCTGAAAAGAAATCTGAAAACTGAACAAAAAGGGAATATCACGCTTCATGCAATGATTGAGTCCATTTAAAAGGAAAGGGTTGTGGTTGCACCTGAAAACGAAACTTTATCCAAAGTTCTGAAGGAAAAAGAAAATCAAGTTTTGGATCTCCTTGCTGAACGGAGTCACACTAACGAGAGAGTGAGACAACTCTCCATTGGATCTACCCACCTAAGTGAAGTCCTTAGCTAATGAAAGAACCTCGAGGATCAAAGAAGGCTTAGGTTATGAAGGAAAATGGAATGAGAGAATCTAATCAGTCGAAATTTGTCAAAGAAACTGAACCTAATATATCTGCAGGCCAGACCTCTAAAACTGCAGTCAAGGAACCAGACAGAGTTCTAGATAATTGGGCTGTAACAATTTGTGATGCACGCCAGCAGGTTCTGACTCGCTAAAAAAACTTGATTCATATCAAGGCATCGGGTAACAAGTGAGAGATCACTTCCAAAAAGGTAAGACACACACATTTTCATATGTAATTTCTGTGGTCAACAGGGGTATGTTTCACTTCATTGTTTATCTCACAAGAAACATGTGACAAAAAAAGTTAACTTGCTTGTTAGTACTTTAAAACATAATTTTAATGCTAAGATAAGACAAGTTTGGGTAAGAAAAAGTGATTTTAGTTATTATGTTGTCATACAAATTTATTGTACCCAACTCTTGGTATTTTGATAGTGGTTGCTCTAAACACATGACTGGTAATCGTTCCGTGCTAACTAACTAAAAAAGTCATACATGTAGTCTAGTTACTTTTAGGGATGGGGCTAAAGTAAAATTGAAGGTAATTGTACCATTGTGATTGATGGACTTCCTATATTAAATAATATCTTATTTGTTACTGACTTGAAAGCAAACCTAATTAATTTAGACCAACTATGTGATGATAATCTTATAGTCATGTTCACAAAAATTCCTACAAAGTGCTAAAAAATTATGGTAGTTGTGTCTTACGCGGTGCTAGGTCTAGTGATAAATGGTATTCGCTTGAATCTAATTTTACTTGCCATGTTTCAAAAGCTGATTCTACAAATCTGTGGAACAAATAGTTGGGACACTTGAACTATGTAGTTCTGGTCAGACATACCAAGCTAAATGCAGTAAGTGGAGTTCCGAAGCTCACATAAAATTGAAGGTGTGTGTGGTTTATACTAGAAAGGTAAACAAACTAGAACTGCACATAAACAAGATCAGTTTCTTGCTACCTCTCACCGTCTTAAGTTGCTAATATGGATTTGATGGAGCCAATTCAAACTGAAAGCCTCTTTGGTAAGAGGTTTATTTACGTGGTTGTTGATGGTTTCTTTAGGTATACTTGGGTAGACGTCTTAAGAGAGAAATTTGATTTTTCAAAAAAGATTCACATTTTTATATCAAAAATTGACTACTTCAAAACACTCTTAGGGTACTAAAATTGTAAGAATTAGAAGTGATCATGGTAAGGGATTTAAAAATGCTAGCTTTTCTAGATTCTATGAAGAGCATAGTATTTCTTATGAGTTTTCTGCTCCTAAAATCCCTTAGCAAAATGGTGTGGAGAAAAAGAATGTCTTTACAAAAGATGGGTAGGGTAATGTTGAACAGTAAGAAATTCCCTATTAAGTTGTAGGCTGAAGCTATTAATACTACATGTTATATTCTAAATCATGAGTCTTTGAGAACAGGTACCTCGCAAACTCCCTATGAGATTTGGAAAGCAAGGAAATCAAACCTCAAGAAATATTAAATGATAGGGAACACTTGGAAAAGTTTGATTCTAAAAGTGATGATGGAGTGTATTCATCGGTTATTCAAAAATAGTAGAGCTTATAGAGTCTACAACATGAGGACTCAAACCATCGTTGAGTCCATTAATTTCAAAATTGATGACACTTATGATTTCTCCTATTATTCCGAGAAACCTGAGATGCATAATCTAGGAGAACAGATTGAAGATGATCATAATATTCAGGAAGATTTCCCTGCAGATTCAAGGGGTAACAGTCAAACAAAATTGCTGGTACCAAGTTCTGAGGATCCTGCACCTGCCACTGGAGGTGTTGATGCACAGAGGAAGGTAATGAACTGCAGAACAACATACAGTCTCCTACCTGAATTCAAAATGCTCATCCACTAGAGAACATTCTTTCAGACCTGGGAGATGGAATAATAACCAGTAGACTTGCCACAAGAATGTATGCTACATTCAGATATTGAACCCAAAAATGTAATTGAAGAACTTGGTGATTAATCTTACGTACTAGCAATGCAGGAAGAATTAGCTCAATTTGAGCAAAATAATGTATTAGAGCTAGTACCTCGGCCAACTAATACAAACGTGATTGGAATAAGGGAATCTTCATCCCACATGCTAAGATATTCATATGCCAATTGAGCAAGAAATATGAATGAAAAGCACATCTAGATATTGTTTCTACATGGATAATTATCTTATATCTTGGCTAAGTAAGAAACAAAACTCTATATTCTTGTCTGTCTCAAAAGCTGAGTACATTACTATTGGTAGTTGTTGTACACAATTACTCGAGATAAAGCATACTCAAGACTCTATTATCATATCTGTGATAATACTATTGTTATAAATTTCTCTATGAATCTTGCTCAACATTTTAGGACTAAGTACATTGATATTCGACATCATTTCATTAGAGACTTAGTTGAAAGGAATATAATTGTCCTAGAACATATTCACACTCAAGGACAACTGGCTGATTTACTTACCACTTTAAGGTTTTAGATACTGTCAGATTTAAAGTTTTGCAAAAAGCGTTGGCATATGCATGATACATTAAAAGCTAGTTCGATGTACATAATCTTTTTGTTTTATTTTGTGTGTTCATTTGTTTGCATGTGTTTTGCATTTATATGAAAAACAAAAATAAAAGTTGAAAAGGATAAAAAGAAAAATTATGACTTTTCTTACAAATGTCACAAGATGTGAGTTTCTGATTGGTTTGTAGTTATTGAGATAAACTTGGAATCTCTAATCATTTTGGTGTGCTCACTTAACTTATGGTAAATTATTGTCAGATATGTACACCATTAGCACATTGTGACTGCTTCAATCGTGATCATTTACTGACTAGGTTGTCATCTTAAGGTGACAAGTGTCTGAATGTAGATTTATTGTCAGTATCTATGTCTCTCTGCATTGCAATATGATATTGTGTAAACAGACGGGTTCACTGGAGGAGAGAGCTATCACTATGGGTGTGTGAAGCCACATTTGATAATGAAAATAAGTCATGAGAAAAAGGCTAGCCCATTGGCTATGTGAATCAACTCCATGAATTAAAAAAAACTATGAATTAAAAGAAAATTGAAAAGAGTCAACACATGAGCATTCAAAAGAATACTGTAAAGAAAAAAAAAATTATATACATGTTCAAAGCTTGGCACACACATTTTTATTCACAAAAACAATTTCTAATTGATGGCTGATTTGTAATATGATTGATTAGTCTAATGGTCCTACCACACGTGTACTCACATCCTAATACGGGAAATTAATCGAACTAATTGTGAGCTAACATCTGAATGGAAATTTCATGGTTATTTTAAGAATTTCAAGCTAATTATGAAATTTGTCCAAAAATATTAGTAAATTTGTGAGCTAACTAATTGAATCAAGTTTTAGTAAATTTTCATATTTTCGTGTGATTTACACATGTTGGCTTTCTCGTAGATTTTGTGACCAACGGTCTAAACTTATCACTAAACTATAGTATCCATTGCAAAATGTAAAAATTAAGTAAAAATATTTAGAAACAAAATCTAGGTCGAATATGAAGGGTCGGTTCTACCTTATTTGGTGTTAAAATTTGAGAAAAGTACTCATTGCATTTGATCTAGAATTTTCGTAACTTCAAACTATTTTTTGCAGATTATAGATGACGTGTACATAAGGGGGAGATTTATTATCTGTAGAACTAGCCAGCTCTACTTCTGTAACATCGAAGGTACAAGGTTCTGACCTCATATCACGATAGATTAAAGCAACTGTTGCTGGTTCTACTACTAATAGTGAAGAGAAAGTTAAGTTTGGCCCATATGAGGAAGTCAAAAAAGACACTAAGACCCCAGCTCTAGACAGTCAGTCCTGATCAACCTTCTACACGCCAAAAAGCTCACTAAATGGTTGGTTCTATCATTCTGACTCTAATTTTCCGATCTAACTACTTGCTTCCTCACCTTATATGGTGTGCTTTTAATTTCAAAAAAGGGGAATAGTATATTTTGTTTTTTCTTTGAAATGAACAAAAACATGTGTTAGGATACCTGAGTTATTGGGAGCATGATGAGTGATGAGAACTGACTAAGGGAGAGTAATTTATGTGCATAATTTGATTGACACTCAACACACACACAAACACTACTTTAAAAATCCAAAATTAGTTTTAAGTCATAAGAAGAGATTATTGAAAAAATATATTTAATATATTTTTACATATTATTTTAGTTGTTTTACTTAGCCCCTGTTTGGGTCACATTATTTTTTCATTCTCATTCTTCTACTCATCTTCAACCACACATTCTTTAATAAAATAATATTTTCCATCACATCAATAACTTTTCCTTCTTTTTTCAGCCACACATTTTCCAACGATATACTATTTCAAAATACATTCTTCCAAAATATCTTGTAAAAATAATGTGCACCAAAAGGGGGCTTAATATAGATTGATTTTCAAATGTCAATGCCAAGGACTAGCAATATGAAAAAAGGATGTTGTCCAATCAAGCAGTCAATCCTGAATGACTGGCTAGTACAAGTTTTCAACCAAATTCTGTGGCTTCAGATTTTAGGACACCCAAAACTGGATGCAATTTTCACTTTCTATATTGCAACTAATACTGATTTATTTACCTAACATCGTAGATATTATTTGATAGGTTAAATAATTAAAGTTAAGAAAAGATTGGTTTATTTTTAAACTTTCCTTAAGTTTATTTATTACCGTATCAAATAAATCTTGTACGATATGATTACATTCTTACCAGTTTTATTGTGTATAATTTTTGGTATGTTCAATTCGTGCCTTGTAACTTACTTACATAAGTGAAGCAATAAATCAAGGGACGATCAATAGCTTTGAGAAATCTGTATACGTAGCCGTGAAACCGCAACAACCAATTCTGCCATATTCCAGCGAGTTCACCCGGTGCCATGCATTATTAAATAATCTCATAGCAAAATCATATTCTTCAATTGTACTTGAAGAAAACACACCAGAGCATGAATGTTCAATCCAATTCAAAGATTAAGCTAAATGGCGTAAGAATTGTGATTCTTAAACCAAGTGGTAGTTGTGGCCGAGTAAAATAGTGAACTGGCGATAAAATCAAGACCGGAAGGTTTGATTCCACTTTTACAATAAGTCTAAAGAAGAAGAAAATCAGGGAGTTGTTCTTAGATTTCTTTTGATTGTTTTTAATTTTGGGAAACTATAAAATCAAGACTATTGCATTTTTTATCGTTTGATTTACCCGTGACTTGAAGGCTTGTGGATGTTTTCTTTAGGGGTTTACCACGTTATATATGGTGTTCATACTTACTAATTTTCTCAATTGAGTAAATCACATAGAACACCATAACTGTCTACACGCTACATTCACAAATGCCTTTATAACTACTTTTAAGATATTCTGATTGCCTGGCATGTAGTGTCTGAACTGGATAAATAAGACATAATTTTAGTTAACTAGGTTTAAATATTTACACACCCCATTGTGAAAACTATGTCTAATAAAATCTTTATCCAACAATTCTTGCAATTGGAAGTTTAACTCTTTCAATTTAGTGGGGCCATAATATATATATCTTTAGAAATTAGAAATGTTCATGGAAGTCAATCACAAACTCTATCTCACAATATGGTGGTACCCCATGTAGATCATCAAAAATACCTTTGAAGATTCTTACGCCACGGGTACATTACTAAGGATCGGATTGTGTTGTGCTTCAATAGTCATAATACTAACCAAATATCTCGCATACTCACAATCCACTGACCTTTGTGCTTTGTTTTTTCAATGCTAATATAGTTGGGAATCTAAAGCCCTTTCCAATCTCATAACTGCGAATGGTTCGTCTCCCAAAGTTTCAAAGGTCATTGGCTTCTTTTTACGATCTATGGTAGCTTGATATTTTGATAACATTTGCATACCTAAAATTCTATCATAATCTTTAATAGCCAACATAGCTAAATCAACATAAAGTTCTTGATTTTCTATAAGGATCATACAAGCTCTTAAAATCATATTAGTTTGTTGTACATCTTTAGATGGAATAGTAATAATAGACACTCTAGTTGACATTTTCTTCTGTTCTGCAAGATTTTGATTACCAGGGCACGCTCTAGCAATGTGTCCATCCTTTCCAAAAACATAATCGTAGTCTCTGTAGGACATACTCTAGTATGTTTTCTATCACATCTGGGGCAAGACGACTAAGCTGTCAAGGTTTTATCTTGATCTATCTTTAGACATTTACTCTGATCCCATTATTGTTGTACTTACACTGGCTCTGGTTCTAGAATGCTATTTTCTTGTCATTTATAGGCCAACATTGCCCTAATTCTGCCTAAAATGTCGTCCAACCTCTTGAGCACAACTAATTCTTTGCTCAACTTGTTCTGTAGCTAATGCACTCTTCGTAATGAAACACCTTGGATTCTTTCCATGTTTACATTTCTATATAATTATGGCTCCAATTCCTCAACAAATCTTCCATTTTCATCCATTAGTATTACCATGTGGGTAACAAGTCTTGATAGTTGTTTGAACTTGAGAATATACTTTCCCACTCTCATACCTCACTGTCGTAATTGTACTAATTCGTTCATCTTCATGACTTGAACTGGAGCTATAAAATATTATTTTGAAACAACTTTCTAAATCTATCCCCAAGTCATAGAATTGACACCTTCTATGATGTTCGTTGTATCCTACCAATGCCACGTACTACCTCAAAGCATCTGTACTTTTGAAATCGTACTATATCTAAACATGTTTTCTAATCTTCTGAACCAATCCTTTACTACTATTGGGTCTAATACATCCTCAAATATAGGAGGGTTTAGCTTCATGAGTCTTTCTCCCAAGTGTCTCAAATTGTTCAGCTCTTTGTTGTTGTTGTTATACAAATTCAACCATTTTTCGTTCACCCATTTCTCTCTAATGCATTAATTGTTTAATTTGTTGTAATTGTTATTCAACTAGCTCGGTATGTCAACAACAACATCACGATTAGTATATGAGATAGATGCCTCTTGTCATGGGGTTCTAGCTCTACCACTCTCACCTCTTATTTTCACCATAACTACAATACCTATTTGCAAAATCGTAGTGAAGATTGGTCAATATCATTCGTGAAACATGCAAAAGGTTATGCAAAAAAAATAAAACTTGATGGCATAGTTGTACTTCACATTCTGAGATTATGTATATGGACAATCCATAGAATCAAAAAAACCATGCTCTGATACCACTCTATCACACCCTCTTTATACATACATATATGTATTTAAAAAAAAAAAATTGACAACTTGACCTAGACATGTGAGTGTGGCCTCTTTCTTTTGTGTATGTTGAAATAATAAACTAGAATTAACATCTTTACATTGAAGCCTTGTATATTCATATACTTGTAACATTCTTGTAGTATATCAAGACAAAAGACTATATGACCATTTTCAAACATATTTTCCCTCTATCTTAAAATAGAGAATCCCAAGTCACTGTTCATTTGCAATTTTCCCTCACAGTTTAATGTTCCATGCGTAGACAAAAAAATGGCAATTTTGATGTTTCTCACAAGCCACAACTATTGACTGAAGAAGTGGACTGTTCATTCTTCCTTGTTTGATCCCTATTATTTTTAAAATATATTTTTCTCTCTCTTATTTTCAACCATTTTTTAATAAAATAATATTACATACAAATCGAAAACTTTTCCTTTTTAACCATATATTTTCCATCAAATGACTACTCCAAAATGCATTTTTAACAAAAAAAAAAAAAAA
>CAIGRS010031059.1:0-10835 GCA_903798395.1 Fraxinus floribunda
TTCTAAGTTTCACTCTTCAAAATTATTGTTCTTGTCGTTCTTTTTGACTTGCATCTTGATTTGTGTCTTTTGCGAATCTTCAAGTTCCAATCCGATCGTCGTATGCAAATCTCTATCGTCTCGAATGATTTGTCTTGAATGCTCGTTTAACCTTCACTTGTACTTCATTTGAGTGTGAATAATAATCTTTATAACTTTGAAATCTTAAACACTCAATTCAATTTGTTAGTAAACAAGATGGACTTATTTGTTATAATCAAAACATTAAGGTCATGATCAACCATAGGTCAACACACAGCCACTAATCACCGGATCCATCACCGCCACCACTACCAAAATCAATAAACCCCATCAAATCCACCGTCGATCCAACAAAACCACCACCACGACTAAATCCACCACCACCGCTACCAACCAAAACCATCCCCAAATCACAAAGCAGCGCACAACCCACCATCACCCCCAATGTTGCTGCTGACACAACAACGATTTCGAACCATCACCCCCACCGTCTCTAGTGTGTTTGTTGCAAGGACGAAGGCGGACAGATCGCATCCGAGGGCGGTGCGCGATCTCTAGCAGCGGTGCTCCGACGTGTTCTCGTCTGGTGGGACGGTGAAGCAAAGAAGAGAGAGTGGGATTGTGAGAGAGAGAGAGAGAGAGACGATTATAGAGAGAGAAGAGGGAAAATGGAAAAATGAAATAATTAGGGTTTTGGTGTGTGTTGTTGGGTAAAATGAATTGACCTTGCTATACTACCCAAATGGGTTACCGAATTTTTTACCGAATCACCACATGACGGCCCCCTATTGGGGGGGCGCCTGTGTAATTTCCACTTTAATTAATTGGATTAATTAAATATTGAACCAGGTTAAACTTAAAAGGCGGGCCAAGTCCACTTGGACTTATATTAATAAGTCATTTGGATTTCAGAAAAGAATAGAACACAATTCACTATCTTGCCAACACAAGAAAAGAGAAATCCCAATTTTCTCTCATTCGTGTTCCCTGTGTGGATCTCCATTGGAGGCTGGACAATTGGACAATTGTGGATTACAGACCATGATTGTTCGTTGATATTAGTAGCATCGACAATATTTAATATGCTTAATAAGAAGAAAGTCAACCAATCTACACCCAACGTGTAACACCCTATGCTGGGCGCCTACCGCTAAGAGGCCTTCTACATTCATGTTTGGTCGCCTATCGTTAAGAGGCCTCTACATTCATGCTGGGCCTCCTACCGCCATAAGACCCTCTACATTCATGTCGGACCGCCTACAACTATGAGGCACTTTATGCATATACGGGGCCGGCCACCACTACGGGATCAATGCAACACTTATCATAAAAATACCATTGAGTTGGATGGAAATCAACAGACGGTTGTCACGGGCACAACCAACCCCTAGAAATGGAGGCCCATCACTCTCAAGATGTGGGGGGTAGTGCAAAGCTTTATGTGGAAGTTGGATGGAAATCAACAGACGGTTGTCACGGGCACAACCAACCCCTAGAAATGGAGGCCCATCACTCTCAAGATGTCGGGGGTAGTGCAAAGCTTTATGTGGGACACGTGTCACGATAACTCTCCGACAGTCGATTTCGTTGAACTTGAATTCAAAAATTAGTGGAGGCATTCACTTTGTCGTATTCAATCTATAGTTCTAATAATCATAATTAAGAAGCACGCATAAGATTAATCCTATAATCACACAAACGCTAAATTAACTGCCCCCATTGACCGGTTGATAATGATGCCTTTCTTTTAAGTTCAACCTATTAAAAATACGTGATTTCAGGTCTTTGCCCTCGATAGCTAGGTGCTTTTATCGTTTTATTATTTAAATTGATTTGAATTAAAATGATTCTTTTATAAAATTATTAATATATGCAATCTATAGTGGTGATAATAATCATAATAAGAACCACTTGATAAATTACTGCAATAATTGCGCAAACACCAAACAATACTCCCACTAACATGGTGATAAGCACGCCTTTCTTTAAGGTGAAGCTAGTAGAATAAAAAGTGTTTTGGCTTATTTCGATTCGTATAATATTGAGATTGTATCGTTGACTCCAATCCAAATTACATGTAGACGAAGCATTATCGTGAGCACATCATGACAAACAAAGACAACAATATTGACATACGAATGCATTAACGTGAGTACATGTGGACACACGAAAGTAGCAAAAATGAGCACACAAAAATTGCAAGACAAGCATATCGCATCATGCTATAACAGCAACACAGGCACACAAGTTCATAAAAAGATTATTAAGAGGCTGTTTAGTAGATATTAATATCGAATTAAAATTGAAAAACTAGACGTTATTGTTGACTTTTATTAGACGAGTGAGACTTAATAACGACTATATTTTCAATTTTAATTGGATTTTGAACCAAAATTGCAACACAAGCATATCGCATCATGCTATAACAGCAACACATGCACACAAGTTCATAAAAAGATGATTAAGAGGGTGTTTGGTATATATTAAAATCGAATTAAAATTGAAAAACTAGTCGTTATTGTTGACTTTTATTAGACGAGTGAGACCTAATAACGACTGTATTTTCAATTTTAATTGAATTTTGAAATATACCGAACACGCCTTAAGTATATAAATTGTAAGAAATCTTAGAGAAGATTTACAATGAAAACACAAAATTAACACATATTTGTTTTTTTGAAGAAATGTAGATTTTTTTTTAAAAAAAATTAACGTATAGAATATTTGATTGCCTTAAAAGGGAAAATCGATTAAATCAGTATAATTAATCTCCACGATTCTATAATATCTCTGCGTGACACATATTCATAAAAATCATAAATAGAAAAGCAGAAAAGAGGGGGCCAACAAGTGGCGGGGTTTCACATAAAGCCAAACGCTCCCTCCGCCACCTTCGGCCATGTTGGCGGCGAACCGCTAGCGCTACCCCTTCTCTTTCTCTCGCTATCACGAGAAAGCCGAGTAAGCAAACTCTTCGTCATCATCAATGCCTTCTTTCTCACTCAACATCTCACACGCATTTACTTATTGCATGTATATCTGTATCTATACATTTTTTTTTTTCTGGTTGCTTCGTTACTGAATTTTGATCTTTCACTTTTTATTTTCTGTTTTTTTATTTTGATGCACACTCAGTGAACGCAAGCTCATTACTTTATTCTATGTTTGAAATCGCTGCACGCAAACAGAAAAATAAAATTTGAATCTGAAGTTGAATTCTGCATTGTTTCGTTTGTGACAGGGGATTAGAAATTTTGTACAAAATCAGGATTTGTAAAATTTATATTCTGTAAGGGAGTTTTGAGGATTGAGTATAATGGAAAAGGAGAAGAAGAAGTATTCTATAGGAGCAGAGCATTATACTCTGTATGAGGAGATCGGGACAGGTGCCAGCGCCTTGGTTCATCGAGCTCTTTGTAATCCTCTCAATGAGATTGTTGCAATCAAAATTCTCGACTTTGAACGTGGCAACTGTGATCTGGTAATTCTCTTGTTCTCAAAATTTCAGCCAGGAGGTTCGAATGTTGCCCACTAAAATAATTCACTTTTTTTAACAATGCTTTCTCCAAAAATATCACTTTTCACAATATCTATTCTCAAAAATTCTACATCAAACACGTCAGTTATATGAAATTTTCATCGTTTTGCTTGTTCAATATTTGATGTATTTGAACAATTTGGGAATTTTGTTTCTTAGAATTTTTCAGAGTAAGATCCGAGTCTAGAATATGAATAGAGCATGTATGAAGAAAGATTATATTTTGCAATTTTGTTAGCTGAAATATATAGTATTTCTTGTTAGTTATTATGCATAATCACCAGCATACACAAATTGTTTCACGATTAAGAGCTTGGAAATACATGCAAATTTAAATTGGTTTTTTCAAACATGTAATCGTGATAATATTTTGATTATATTTAAGATGTCAAAACCATTTAGTGTCTCAACCATTGATGGCCCAAAACATTAAGGTGGTACATACTAGAGTTTAAGAACACTAAATGAAGTGGCCACCTAGTTTTTTTTTTTTTTATAACCATGGATGTCCGGACCAGCTTGCGAGCATCTCGACTAATTCCACGGGGTCCTGAAGTTTATAGCCGGGTACTCACCTCAGTGGCCCTGAGAGAACTTCATGGCCATGAAATTGTAAAAAAAAATAAAAAAATCTTGAAGAATAATTTTCTACTCTTATTTTTGGAAATCAATTATCTTATCTCTGTTTGGATGAAGGTCATGTTGGCCCAAGTTGATAGTAGCTCGATTATGTTTTAACTTTGTAGAAAGTGAAAGATTTTCTCTATTAAGACCATGCTATTAAAAAATAAAGAATCTTTTGAAGATGCTCTTACGTTGTAATTAAGCACAAGTTTTTACTATGTTGCTAAACTAGGTTCCTTTCTTACCATGCCTTAGAGTCATCTGTTTATAATTTATGACTTTCATCTGGAATCTTGTTACTTATTTAATTGTGATTGAATATCAAATAATCCTAGATAGAAGTCATTCTGTAGGAAACCATTGTGGTATGATTACTTTCTTTGCCCTTGAAATATCATTGTTTAGGTTTATTCTCTGGTTTTTCTTATCCTGGAAACACAATGAACTACTTCTCCTGACTGGTTCTTGCATTTTACCCCTAGAATAACATTTCACGGGAAGCACAAACGATGGTTCTGGTTGACCACCCCAATGTTCTTAAATCACACTGCTCCTTCGTTATAGATCATAATTTATGGGTTGTAATGCCTTACATGGCTGGAGGTTCTTGTCTACACATATTGAAGGCCTCACATCCAGATGGTTTTGAGGAGGTTGTCATTGCTACAGTTTTGCGTGAGGTGTTGAAGGGCTTGGAATATCTTCATCAACATGGTCACATTCATCGGGATGTTAAAGTGAGTGGTTAACTTTTATATAGATGCCTACAGCATGATTTGCAGTTTTACGTTAACAAATCCTTTCCTCAGTTGTCTTGCAACACTTCATTTATTGAGCAGCTAAATTACATATCATTGTTACAGACTTGCAGTGTATACCTGCTAACATCATGGTAATCTTTCTTGGGAAAATTAACTAATCCCTTAACAAACTTCATGATAGTTCTGAAGCCTTCAAAAGAAATATGGTTGGTTCAAGGTAATCCCTAAAGTTATGGATAGTATTCCACCTAGATAATATAATTATACCTTATAATAACTGTTCATAAAACATATATTTAGATTACAGCATAGGAATAATCTCAAAGTTTTGATCATAGGCATTACTTTTGAACTCCTTTATTGTTTCCCATTTTGAACACCAAAGCTTCGACATGACTTCCTTCTCATTCATCAATAAACAGAGCTTTTGGTTTGCATTAAGAAGCACCTTCTTTCCATTTTGTTGGAGTTTTCATTTTGTAGATTTCAACACTTTTGGCTCATTTACATATAACATATTTGCCCATAAATTGTGAGTACCGGTTGATTGCCTGAAATACTCATGTCCATCAGATCTTACTAGAGTGGCCTTCTATTGCAAATTTGTTGAAGTTGAACTTGGAAAACTGATAATCCTTTTAATTATTTTAAAATCTGAATTCACTCATAGAAATATCAAAATAGAGTCCCTGCTAGTTGACAAGCTGGCCTCCTAACGAAGTTTTAATTATTCCAAGAGTTGTTCTCTTGAGTCCACTTATTAAAGCGTTATGCAACTCAGTAACTTTAACCTTTCAGGCAGTTGTGATTTCTCCTTCCCATTGCTTTAGATTTTGATATGGATACGACAAGGTAAGGTGCCATTGAACTCATTGAAGTTATATGTAGAAGAGAAGTGACTATAGTTCACCTGAAAATTTTAAATTTTCTACTAAAAGTATAAGGAAAAAACTTTATCTGCACTGCTATCATTTAAGGTTCAGTTTTTTATTTTCTTATAGTAATAGCAGTTGATATAGATCCTGAGGATAAACAGTAGCATCAATTAGCACTCAACCATCACTGAAGGGGAGCTTTTTCCAATACTATAATAGTAAAATAACACCAGGGTACTGGCACATGTTTTAGGATAGAGCATAAAGTTCTATTTGACACTTATCATCTTAACTTTGGACAACATTTCTTTCAGGCTGGCAATATTCTCATTGATACTCAAGGTGGAATCAAATTGGGTGATTTTGGTGTTTCTGCATACTTGTTTGATTCAGGTGACAGACATCGCATGAGGAATACATTCGTGGGGACTCCTTGCTGGTACACAATTCACTTCTTTTTGTCTGTCCTTTATGACTAGAAACACGTCAAACCACAAATATGTCCATTATACTTATTCCATAAAGATTATGGAAAAACCTAAACGTTAATAACACGTTGATCTTGCTTCTAGAGTGTTGGCTTCATCCATCACTTGTCAATCTGTTCCTTGTAATAGGAGCATATTTGTGGTTTTGCAGGATGGCACCAGAGGTTATGGAGCAATTGCATGGTTATGATTTCAAGTTTGTCTACACGCTGCTTTCATTTTTGTACTCTTGTTATCCTAATTGAATGTTTCAACATGTAGCTGAGTTAGTTGTTTTGCTATTTTACAGAGCAGATATTTGGTCTTTTGGTATAACTGCTTTGGAGCTTGCACATGGCCATGCACCTTTTTCAAAGTATCCTCCAATGAAGGTGCTTGTTGATATAATGACACCTTTTCTGGTTTTATGGAAGTCTATTACATTTCCAGGATCCACATTGTATGTTGCATATTTTACTTTTGCAGGTATTGCTTATGACCTTGCAAAATGCACCACCTGCTCTTGATTATGAGAGAGACAAAAAGTTTTCTAAGGTATGTATGTAACAATCATTAATTGATTAATGATTGTAAGTCATACTTTTGACATGTGTTCTCTCTGACTCTATGTTTGCTTTCTGTAGTCTTTTAAGCAGATGATTGCTAGTTGTTTGGTGAAAGATCCGTCAAAAAGGCCATCAGCAAAAAAGCTATTAAGGCATTCATTTTTCAAGCAAGCTAGATCAAGTGATTATATTGCAAGAACTCTTCTGGAGGGGCTCCCAGATCTTGGTGATCGTCTTCAGGCAATAAAGGTGCACGATCTTTTGAGGATGTAATACTGCTATAAGTTATCAATATTACCTGTACGGTATGTTCCATTAATGGATGCATGTTTGAAAATTAACCTAGAGAAAGGAGGAAGATATGCTTGCACAAAAGAAAATACCAGATGGGCAGAAAGAGGAAATGTCACAGGTTTGGTTTCGGCTTCATAAGTAACACATAGATATCTTTGTATATTGATACACTGGAGATATACAATTAATAATCTTTCTGATTTACCATTTACTGAAAGTAGGACATTGCTATAAAAAATTAACAATAGCCTAATATCTAGTATTTTTTTTTTTGTCAATTAATCTCTATTTTAATGATGGCAGAGTTCCTTCATCTGTTCTACATGCACAAGGCTATTATACGCTGGTTCTTTATCAGCTAAGTTATATTTGGTTTTCTGTATTTTTAACACCCTTAAAAATCTTTGCAGAACGAATATAAACGTGGGATTAGTAGTTGGAACTTCAACCTTGATGATATGAAGGCTCAGGCTTCCTTGGTATTCAATTCTGTTTCGCCTTCTGTGTTTTCAAGTTTGTGTGACTGGTGCAAATATTTGGTTGACAGTGAATATATGTAATCTTTTCTCGTGTTCAGATCCAGGATGAAGATATTATAGTCGAAAAAGACGACGATATGCACGCTAAACAACTTCCGCATCAGTTATCTTCGTCCAAACAATTATCACAGCTTCAAAGTCCGTTGTCTTTTACAAGTCAATATTCAGAAGTTGCAGATTCTGTACGTTTTTACCATTTTTGTGGTTCTATATAAAGGCAGATAGCTGTTGGATCTTCTCTGGTGCCTAACAATATAATTGTTCACAGGTTGATAATAGTCAGCCTGCTTCTCTCTCATCAGTAAACTCCACTAGTAACATGTATGCACATCATAATTATATGTTTCCCATATACTTTACATCATGTTTATATCACCTATAATTCTGATAACTATATTTTACTGTTTTATTTAATCATTCAGCAGTATGCAATTGTAGACAAGTATTTATATTTGGGAACTTTTCATTAGATCTTTCAAAAACCAGTTCCCTTGGGGTATGCTAATCAAACTTATTATAATGTTTTAAGGAGTAATCATGAAAAATCTGCTGATCATGCAAGCTTTGCTAGTTCGACCATTGAGCAGAAAACATCGCATAATTTGTCTCCTGGCAGCAGGAATCACATGGAGAGTAATTTGTCAGGAAAATCAGAATCAGATATTACTGGAAAATTATTGGAGGAAACTTCATATTCTCCCCAGAGGTATGATGTTGGATTTACACGATCACTTGAATCCTTACGTGAGCTGTTCTTTATACAATTACAGGATTCCTTCTCTTTCATTTGTTTTTAAGTCTGTTAATGTCCATTTGTCCATGACGTGTCCATTCCTTCTTATTTTTCTGAAAAATCAAGTGTCGGCTTGTCGTGACCATGTTGCGTGCATCTTAGTCATGCGTAGATTTAGATCCAAATATTTTTCGCCTCATGACTTGGGTTCCGACAAAACTATCTGTTGTAGGTGTTCCTTCACTAGACACGTGCTTGGCCTTTATTACATATTTTCACCGCACTAAAATAGTGATTATGTTTTGATAGATACCTACGCTAGGCATTCATAGTATATATTAAATGACCTCTTTATCAACAAGACAAACACTCAACATTTACTAAGTCAAGAAAACAAACACAACAACTTCATGAATTAAGAAAAGGAAATCCACTTCAAAATTTTCAAATCAACGTTTAGTACTCTAAGATTGAGAATGTTGCTTTAGTATGCATATGTTACAATTCTACAAGAAAACTCAGGGTAGAAAGTAGAAACACAGGTTGAAATTCTGATTATATAGAAAATGGTAGGGCGGATAGTATTTTTATGAAAAAGAACTTATTGATCATAGATATTATAGGTATTTGGCTATATAGAAAATGCATTTATAATTATCTTGTAAAAAAAATGCTTTTATCATTCTCTTTCCTTTTTTCCTTTCGTTTTCTTTCGTTTGGAGTGACAAAATAATAATGGCATTATTTTGAAATGTAATGGTACATAATGTTCCTCTTCCTTGAATCTGATCATGTGTCTTTTAATTCTTAAACATGAACACATACAACTATTTGTAGAGATGGAAAATGAAAATTGTACCACGCGACTGATTCACTATTCTGTTGATTTTCTTATATGTACCTTAATGTTATATACGTTGATTTGATGGTCTCATATGTTTATTTCATGCCTTGTTTAAATCATTGGTTATCCTAGCTGAAGTTTGGTATCTTCACTTAGACATTTTCCAGAACTTTCTCATCTAAAAAAGAGAGTTGACGCTTTATAGATGTTTAGAGAGCTATAACTCTTCTCCATCTCTCTTCTTTTTCCAAGCATATCTTTTGCATTTAAACACGTCAGAATAAAGCATACCATTATTTATAGTTATTTTTGGCATCATTTGGTCCCTCCTACAACACACATCATAATTTTTCTGTAGTGTACAAAATAGTATCTGATCAAAAAAGTTTTGCACTACTCTCTATTTCCAGTTTAATATATTAGGTTAAGGGATAAGTGCAGTACAAGATTTTTGTGCTTTCTTATACGTGTCAATTAGCATTCTGAAAGGAGACATATTATAACGTAATTTTTAGAATCCACCAATTGTTGCAGCTAAAATTACTAATGCATGCACTTAATGGATTTAAGATTCTGTTTGGGTTTTGTTCATTTACAAAGGCTATATACATTGCATGTTATATTTTCTTTGACAAGTTTCTATTATTTTCTTTTATTCTTTAGTGATAAACTCCAAAATCAACCCCAAAATTTTTCAAGTGGCAACGGATCTTCCATTCCTCAAACAGTAGATGATGCGCAAGTGGAAATGAATTCAAAAGGTTCAAGAGCATCAGACAAGTCAACTATCATTTCGAACTCTGGGATTCAATGAACAATAATTTTGGTGTCATATGCTTCTAATACACATCTACACATTCATGATGCAGCAAACAGTGAAGAACTTGACGAGAAGGCGAAACGTTCAGTTGTTCAACAAAAAGGACGTTTTAAGGTCACATCTGAGAATGTTGATGTACTTTTCCAATCATAAATCCAGAATTCGTCAGTAATTTTGTCTATAATTACTTCAGACTGATTATTTCATTCCTGTAGGTGGTTCCAGCTCCAATGCTACACAAAAGCCATAGCATGCAGGTTTGATTTCCAAACATATTGGGAAAACTGATTCTATCATTCTTCCTGTAAAGAATGAATGTATAGAGCAAGGGAGAATTTTATAGAGACCTAACCATTCTACAAAACTACTTGCACTGCGTAACTACAGCTTACATTTCCTTCTGCTTTTGAGGTCCAGTTCAGTGGGAAATTGAATCCTCATAAATGACTGCATATATTCAATCTCGACCTTGACTACCAGATTCTGATTAAGAAAAGTTACAAAATGCTCAAGAAAACAAAGAAATGGTTTTATATTATACTGGTTTACTAACAGATCGTTTTTAAGTGATATCTTGCTTCAAAATAGCTGTGATTTTGAGATTCTGCCACTTTTTTATTGGAACCTCAAGATAATTAGAAACAGTGGCGCACGTACATTAAGACATCGACACATTGAGAATTTAGTACTAGTCAAGTTTATGATTTGTTAAATCTTCTCTTAGCACAATTTACACCACATTTTTTGTCTTCC
>CAIGRS010031059.1:11238-28137 GCA_903798395.1 Fraxinus floribunda
AACACAACAGGACTGTATTCTTAGTCTCATGAAGCAAATCTCTGGATGTGACTCTGCAGGTGTGAGCTATCAATATATCTTGAGATTTTGCGTTTACTTCGCATATTTGTTCTCATCTGTGTTTAGCCTTTTCTGCAGATGTGGGATGCATGTCGACAAACCCTGGTGTGTCAGAGAAATCGTTGGTATGTAATGTTATAAAGCTTATCATTGACCAAGTAGATTACTTTTGCTGAAACAGGTTTTATATGTAAATTTGTCCCCTCTCTAATAGCTTAAGATTTTAGACAAGATAGTTCAGTGAAACATGTTATCTTAACGAGCAAATGTTCAAGTCTCACCGCACCAATATATGAACATTGTGCATGTGCAAGGCTTTGATGGAAAAAAATGAATTTTGCATGTACCTAGACATAAAGACAAATTTTAAATGAATGATTTCAGCCCCTTTTAATAACTTGAACTTTTAGATCAAGCGGTTCAAGAAATATTTTCCAGTCTCTGGTTACTGTTGTAGTGTCAATGTTTACCTTCAGATCTTTAGCTTGTGATAACACAAGTTACCCTGCTGTGTAGACTTGCCAGTGATTCCCTTCAACTTAAATAATATCCATTTCAAGTATTCTTTCAATCATTTTGTGCCTTTTCTATATGTTTCTTTTGTTTGTTTCTTTTTTTTCTAAGGCATCTGTTTTGTTTGCTGGGTAATGCTGTCTGTTAACGTTTTATGTAGTTGGAATTACTCTTACACGACTCACTTTAGTTCTGTCAACATTTGATTGTCCAATTATTCACCTTCAAAAGTTAAAATTTTTCGTTATGGGAGTTGTTCCTTTTTCCTTTGATTTTTCTGAATATTAAATATCCTTAATTTACCCAATTTAGTTTTCTTCTTGGTTTTCTAGCTGGAGGTAGCTCATGATCGGGAAAAGGAATTGCTTCGAGAGATAACTGATTTACATTGGAGGTACTTGTGGCTCTAATTTGCATCCATATACAACAACCAGGCTTATTGAATTGAAATAGTTTTTAATTAGCTTTTTTCTTGATGTAGGTTTATATGTGCCCAAGATGAGCTCCAAAAATATAAAACAGAGAACGGTCATACCAACTCTTGAGCTGCGCTAGCTAGACGGTAATCTACAGAAAACGCCCTTGGCACATAGCTATGGCGGGGACAAAATCCTCTAAAACTTGCAATAAATAATTTTAGAGCAACAGAAGTTAACGTTTGTATACTAAAAATTGAACATTAGAAGTTAACTTTCACATGTACGGTTCATTTCATTTTTCTAAGTTTCATTATATATTTTTATTGCTCCATCCACATATGCAAACACAAACCGTTGTGATAATGTAAAGAATAAAACTTCTTGTACACCAAGTTTGACATTCCTTCACAATAGGGGGGAGAGGGGGTCGGTCAAACTTGGTGTAAACTTCGAGTATACACCAAGTTTGATCCGTAATGTAAAACATCTCCTTATTACAATCTATCACTTTAATATAGTTTGTTTCTGAATTGGAGTGTTGTTGTGAGTCTAGTTTGTTGCTTTATATTGTTAATGTGGAAAATTTTGTCTTATTTTCATAATATTTTAGGGGCTTATGGAGAATGTGTGATTAAAAAAGAAGGAAAAATTACTGTTACGATGGAAAATATTTTTATTGAATAATGTGTGGTTGAAAATGAATAGAAGAATGAGAATGAAAATTTTAATGTGTACCAAACAGGGGCTTAGTTTTGAGTTTTGAATTTATTTTGGGTTTTGTGTTTTGAATGTCCATTTTGAAATGGCTGAAAACGCGTTCTTTTTGTTATTTTGAAAATTTGTTTTCAAAAATTAAAAAAATGAAGTTTTAACTGAAAACAGTCAAAACGATTTTTTTGACGTTTTCCGTTTCCTTTATAAATTTTAAACTCATTTTTGGAAATTCATTTCTGAAAATAGATAAGTAAATGTGTTTTCAATATTTTCGAAAATTGAAAATGATCTGAAAACAACAAAGAGAACACTTAGTTTCCTATTTTCATTTACTGAAACTACTTTGAGTATTTCTCGAACTTCAATTTCTGTGGCATCTATCCTGCGTTCAGTTCTCGCCTCGTCCACCCTCTCTGTCTCGAAATTGAAGTTAAATGGTTCAGATTTTTTTTTTCTACAAAAGATCAAAGAAGTACTCTTAATAAATATTGCTACATGATATAGTTTGCAAGGTTATTTCAAATACCTATATTTGATGGATACGTTTATCGACTGATTTGAACTTTGGAGTATTTGATTATTGTACCAAATAATACAATTTCTCCATTGATTAAAGGGATCAAAGGGCAGAGCCTTTGATGTCCCCTCTAGTCAAGAATCGGACCTTATTCGAATGGTGAAACTTTGAAATCCATATCCTCTTGCTTGATACATGTTACAGATGTTAAATTGGTTCTTTTTTCTCTTTTCGAGTGGTTAAGAATTTATCAGATTTTGAATAACTTTCCAATTTTGTTCTTGCTAACAAACCATTTAATTAGCTAATATGCTCATTTTTCCACCACATTTTCTTGTGTTTTAACCATACAACCTTCCTTTACATAGGGGGATCTAGGCTTTTTCCTAAAATTACTCTTTTGTTTTCTTCCTTTTATTCCAATGCCACTAATATTACCAAGCTCTTGAAACAGTATCCAGACTTCAGCACTTTCGTTCTTTCAACAATTACATAACGAAAACCGGACTAGCCACTGATATCAACTCGTTCCAAACAATCACGGTCCTAGTCGTAGACAACAGCAACACAACATTTCCCCGTTATCTAGAAAATCTGATGCTGCCATCAAGAAGATCTTGAGTGTTCATGTGATTCTCGATTATTATGACGTGAAGAAACTCGAAAACTTACCAAATAAAACGGCTATTCTTACGACACTCGACCAATCCAGTGGCCAGGCCACTGGTCAACAAGGATTTCTCAATGTGACAGATGTGAATACTGGAAATGTTGCCAATGGTTCCGCAGAAAAAGGTGCATCTTTAGGGGCTAATTTGGTTGAGTCCATTGCCTCACAGCCATATAACGTATCGGTATAACAAATTAGTACTGTTATTATCCCATTGGGAATTGACAACACAACCTCAAAGAATTCGACTTCTCCAAGGCCCGCTTCTAGCCCGAAAAACTCCTCTGGGTCCTAAAAAAATCTCCCCCAAGCGATTTTCCATCACCCTCCAAATCCCCTGGTCGCCTCCTCAGCCTTATGATGCACCGGTTGCAGATTCACCTGCAAATGATTCACCTAGCGAAGGGACGACTCCGCAGCTTAGTTTATAATAGTATCTTCAACTCTGTGGCTCGCATCTACTATTTGAACTAGCACTAGTGTTGAGTTATTCCAAGGTTTTGCTTTTCGTTAGTAATAAAGAGATAAGTTGCATCAGATTTTTCTCTTATTAATGAAATTTCCTACTTTAAAATTCTCTCAATTTCTTTCCTTTTAATTTATTTTTTGCCTTTTTGGTTAAGATCTATAGCTTTTATATAATCTGACCATAAAACTCGACATTATATAACTTAAGATAGCATTTCAAGACATTGTACAGACGAAATGATAAAGAAAAAAATCAACAGAAACAAAAAACAAATATAGGATCGTAAAAGGATTATATATATAACAATAGAAAAGAAAACTCAGGAACTGAGCTCAAGAAACCTTTGTGCTGTAGGATGAGTAGCCTCGGAAAGTTGCCCGGGCTTCAATATTTCAACAATCTCACCATCCACAAGAAGGCAAACTACATCAGCAATCCTCTGGATTTGTTTGATGCTGTGAGAGACGAACACGATAGTCATTCCTTGATCTGACTTCAGCTTTACAAGTACATCTTCAATGTTCTGAGTCGAGATTGGATCCAACGCACTCGTGGGCTCATCAAGTAGCAAAACCTTCATAGATAAGGGAACTTGAAATCAGATGGCTATAAAATTTTAGCAAGTCGTTCCAAAATTTACTCGATAGGTTACCTCCGGCTCATTAGCCAAGGTCCTGGCAAGTGCAACTCTTTGAGCTTGACCAACAGATAACTGTCCCCCAGATTTGTTGAAGAAAGAAGAATCAAGATCAGCAAGAGCGAGTAACTTGTAGACATCGTTGTCACTTAGTTTCTTTCCTCGTAATTGTGGTCCATATCGGATGTTATCTGCAACTGTGCCTGCATAGTTTTGTTAAGATCCACTCAAATCAACAGCTCTCAACAAATTAAACTGTAGAATGGAAATATTATTCATTTAAAACAAATATGCACCTTCAAAGATAGCCGGAAGCTGGAATAACATCCCGACTTTCCGGCGAACACTGAGTACATCAAGATCACATATATCTACACCATCCAAGAACACAGAAGCAGAGGGAGGCTCCCATAATCTGTTAAGTGCCCTCAAAAACGTTGACTTTCCACTTCCACTTGGTCCTATGATCCCCATAATCACACCTTTGGGGATATCCACGTTGACTTTGCTCAATATTGCAACACCCTTGTCTGCAACTTTTGTAAGATCCCTCACCTCAATTTTAGTTTCCAGCCAGGTTCCGTTCCCGGTTGTGTCCCCGGCCTCGTCCACGACTAACAGATGCACTCTTCCACCGTCTACAACATCAAGATTCGAGAGTACAAATGATACAACAGAATAATTCTCAAAAGACTTCACACAAACACGCGGAAAAATGATAAATTCCAAGGCGAAAAAAAAATCATATTGTAATTGTTGGGATTTATCTAACCTTGAAAACTTTCCATAGCATGAAATCAAATCCAAGCAACTCAGAGAATCTCTATCTTGTGAGCGGTAGAAATAGAATGAATAAATTCCTGAGTTGATGAAAATTGTACGCGCACCATTTTTATAAATAGATTTGTCACCGTTCATGGGTCGAACTGGACAGGCTTTTCTGAATAGACCTACACCAAAAAAAGCCACTTAGATTCCATGATTCTCATGTGGACAAGTTAAAAAGACAATTGTACTGAACTTGCATTACATGGACTAAAAAAAACTATTTTATGCATTTTGTAATTCCATAAAATCTGCCTTTTTGGGGTTTATGTCAAAAAAAAAAAAAAGGAGGATAAAAGCTTTTGAATAAGCACCAGAATCATTTAATCAGCACCAGATTCCGTAGAGAATTTTTAATTTTTAGTAGGTTTCGATAAGAAGTTGTAGATTTCATGAAATTTGTGATTGAAAATGAGTTTGACGAAAATAAATTTTAAAAAATGAGGATTAAACATGATCCATATATATATAATAATCTAAAATGATAATTTGTTTAAAGAAAAGTTCAACGTTTTGTAGAATGTTACGTCATTATTGTGTAAAAATTAAAATATACTATAGAATGTGTACATAAATAAGTATATTCGGATGTTTCAAAGGCTACGACTTTTCATAAAATTTGTTACTTTTGAATGAAAATGTAAGAATTGTACGATGAAAATATGGGAAAGATAAAGCAACGCAATAAAAGAATAAGAAACTACTTTTCCATATTGATCAACAAGCACAAAAAAAAAATGTGATCGTACAAAACATCTTTTTGCGATTTGAAAAAAATATAAAAATATTAAAATTGAACTTCGTATTCATAAAATTTGTTCTTCCCTCCTAAAATATTTGTTAGAATCCTTTTTTTTCCCCCTAGTTTCTAAATGTGAAATATGACAAAAATATGAAATAATTCCAGTAAAGAATCAATACCCAGGCGCAATTAAGTTACATAATCAGCACGCGTCAACAATATCTGATCAAGTAGATTATTATTGTCCAATAACATAGAGAGTGAGCTTCATGAATGTAGAGACACGTTAATAAGTTTGACCTTCCATAAACAGAAATTGATAGTACCAAACTATTTGTTATCCTGCCAGATCAATGTACAACTTCTAAGACACACTGTACAACATTGGCCTGATGTACGTTATACTATAGAAGTTGTACTTTATAATTAAAGAAAATAAACCATACAAAAACATTACTCTTTTTAATCAGACGCAAAAAGGAAAGAAGGGAGCATCGAAGAGAGAGAGAGAGCGCGATCAGACAGAACAAAGGAAAGGGGTCTTCAATTTTGTGATTCAGAAAAAAAAATTGAAACAAAAAAGAGAGAAAATCAAAATGCGAAGCAAATTTTGAAGAGGAGCAATGGAAGAAGAATTGCCACGACAAGTGAAATGAAAAACATAATTGAAAGCCCAGAATTTGCTGTGATTGTTTTTATTTGAATCTGAATTGGAGGAGCTTCAGCGAGGTTAGCCCATCAATTATTTGCTATCCGTGAAGTCATATTTATCTTGAAGTTTGAATCTTGGTGTATTTATTTTTGTTCGTTTGAATTCTGAGCCTCAAATTCTGAACTTTTAAGTTGGAAATTCAAGCTTCAATCTTTAATTGGAAGGTTGGCATTTGGTGTGTTTGGAGAATTTTAAGGAAACAGATAAATTTCTGAGGTTTACTTGGAGTTGCAGGGAGGTATCTTTATTGGGTTCTTCAGGTAACAATTGGATAAGTGAAATAAAGGGTTTGTTGGTGTTTTAGTTGTGATTATTTTGGTCAATTGTTTAAGAGTTCGAAAGTTTTGTAAAAAATGGATTTTTGGAGGGAGAGTTAGCTCAATGGAAAATTTGAGATCTCTGGGTGGGACTTAAACCACCAAGAAGTATAGGGGTATGACATTGACGTTCTGGATATGGTTTTTGGTTTTTCATATTTTGGGTTATTATTAGAGGGATTAAATGTTGTTTGGAAGATAGGTTTTTGGAGATGGGAGTAGAAAAACCCTAATTTAGTTCAAAGTTCTGTATCATTGTTGTATTGGAGTGTGTCTATATTGTATGGATTTTGTGTGTTGAAGAGAGGGGGAGAGATGCAACCACCACATCAGCATTCGCGGATCAATCTGGCCGAATTGAAAGCTCAAATTGTGAGGAAACTCGGGCTGGAAGGCTCCAAGCAGTATTTTTATTACTTGAATAGGTTCTTGGGTTTGAAGTTGAGCAAGGTTGAGTTTAATAAGCTTTGTCTTAGGCTTCTTGGGCAAGAGAATATCCCGCTGCATAATCAGTTCATTCGTTCGATTCTGAAAAATGCTTGTAGTGCAAAGGTCCCACCACAGGTGAGTCATGAGGATGAAGTTCTGAAGCATTCTACACAACTTAGTAACAAGGAAATTCCTAGCGATGGTCATCAGCAGTATGGGTCCCATGCTGCTATAACTCAGGCTACGGGTTCACCGGGTTTGTCGAATGGGGGTGACATGTTGTCAGTCTCACCTCGAAAGGCCCGGACAGTGTTTCGTGATCGGAGGACTGGTGAGCGTCGTAGTGCACTTGGACTGAATGGGAAGACTAGTATTGCTTCTCAACAATTGCCAGCCAAGCAGTCTAGTGATTTCAATGTCATTTATGAGAATGGGCACTTGGATACATCCGATATTGGAAAGCTAGTGCATCATCAAGGATTCAAGCAACACGAAGAGAATGAAAGGATGGTATCGGATCCCCACCCCGCAAAATTGTCAGAAGTGAACAGATCATCAGATGTTCCAAGTTCTGTACATAGCATGGATCAGACCGAATTGTTAGTTAGACATAACATGAAAGAGGTTTCTGCTAGTAGTCCACTTCGAGCTCCACTTGGGATTCCACTATGCCCAGTTAGCATTGGTGGGGCACAAAGATCTCTACCTCTCACTAATAGCAGTAGATGTACTAGCACATTCGATGATGGTGCTTTGTTGGACAGTCTAAAATTAAGAGAACGCATGGAGCATGTCGCTTCAGCTCAGGGTCTTGAAGGGGTGTCAGTGGAATGTGCCAGTATATTGAACCTTGGCTTGGATTCTTACATGAAGTATCTAATAAGGTCCTGCATTGAACTTGTGGGGGTTAGGTCAGAGGACAAGCTAACAATGAACAATAGGCACAAGCATCAGGCTTATATGAAGCTTGTTAATGGTGTCAGACCAGGGCATCAATATCAGATGCAAGGTAGTGTTAGGCCTTTTGAAGTGCAAGAACATAGAACATGCTGCCCGATTTCTTTGCAGGATTTTAGGATTGCCATGGAGCTGAATCCGCAGCAACTTGGTGAAAATTGGCCCTTGCTACTGGAGAAAATATGTACACATTCATTTGAAGAGTAGCATGGAGCTCGGATTTGTTAGTTTCCCAATAGCTGTAACTTGTTCCTACTGGATCATAACTCATACTGCATCTTGTACAATGATGTTCTTCCTGGCTCTAGAGTGACCTTAAATATAGTGATTTATTCAGTGCATTTTGATCCAGAGTGGTGCTCTTGAAGTGAAACTACATCTCTTTCAAGATGATGGGCCCGGGCAGATAATCTTTATATCATCCTGCTAAAGGGCCTGTCTTCATTTTGAAGCACTCCATCATCAGCAACCTGTCAGATGAGAAGAATGCCCAGATTTGGTTGCACTGTTTTATGATTAGCACTATCCTCACTTCATATTTTTCTGCTTTCTGCTGTAATTACTGCCACAGAGAAAAGTTAGAACATTTTTGCACGAATAATGTGTAGTTCAGTACTTTAGCAAAAAAGTGGGATTGCATGATGCAATAGTCATGTGTATGTACCTTCAACATTAAGATTGATTGGAATCTCAATATTAACAACACGTTTTCCTCATCTGCTTACATTGTTCTGTAAAAATATACACGAGTTAGTGTGCCTTTCGTAGTATCTATCAGAAAGATACTATTTTTGTATCCCTACGACTTTCCTTTTTTTTCCCTTATAATAAAGGTTTTGTGGCTGAATTTTACTTTGCAGTTGAAAATTAATTAATCTCACTTCTAAGTTCCTCGTAAGAACAGTGCAGTGAAATTTGTTTTTAACTGAAGATTTGCTTCTTTATATATCATGAAGAAGTGGCAGAGAAGTCGTCACTTGGGTGTCCAATTAACTTAATTCTTTTCTGTATGGCATTGATTCAGAATTATTCACTAGGTGAGAGATATACTTTTACCTCCAGTTCTTATTGAATTTTGTTGCTTCCTTTTCTGGGTTCTAAATATTTGAGTCTTGCTGTTCTTCACTTGCATTAGATGGCTTAATTTTCAGTTGAATAACTATAGCATCTTACGGGTAATCTAATTGGGTTTCATGGACTAAAGAAGCTTTCTCTTGTTACTTCTACTTATTAAGGCTGAATTTTTTTATTTTTTATTTTTTTATTGGAACATAGCACTGGATACAATGTTCTATTTGTTATGCTCTGATTATTAAGTGCTTGCGTGTTCAAAATGATGGGTAAATTAAAATTCAAGTCAAGTGAACCGAAACCTGAGTTGAAATGCTTGGTTGGGACCCAAATCATTTACAAAATAAGAAGAATAAAACATCATCCTTCTGTTGGTCAATGTATTTTATTAGATTACAATTTATATTGCAGGTCAGACTGAAAGACATCTTTCTTTTGGAATTTGTAAGTTTTCTAGCTTCTTTGTTGTTAATTTACTCTCATCAACAAAAGAATGTGAGCATCATTAAGGAAACACCGATAATTACTTTCTCATTTCCCTATGTTTCTTCTTCAGGAAATTGCAGTGGTTATGAGGTCTTCAAGTGTACTGTTAGTAGGTATTTGTCTCACATTCCTCCTTGTACATGCTTCGGAATTTGACTTTACACTGGACCCAATTAATATATTGAGATGTAGAAGAACCTTTGAGCTGTTGTAAAATATATAAGAGCATGTTTGACTACGCTTAAAAGCTTACTTATAAGTAAATAGGATAGTTTTTAAATAATATTTTTTTATTGTTAAAGTAGGAATTAAATAAGTTACTTATTTTGACAGTAAGTTATTTTCAAAATAAGTATACTTTTTCTTAAAAGCTAGAAAATAGTAAGTAGTAAATATGTTTGGAAATAAAAAGTTACATAAACTTTTACTCTTTTTTTTAAGCTTACTCAAAATGCTCTAGCTACTTTTCTACTGTTATAGCTGCTTCTGTCTAGTATGTGCTTATATATTTTTACTTCTGCTCATACTACCTTTGGTACAGTCAAAAGAATTCTTTTGTGTTGAGATGCTTGGTTTTAAGTAGTTATCTGTTCCCAACCTAGGAATATGATGCTAAAAATACAGGAAGAAACTCATTATTTGCATTTTCTATCCATCTCAAATGTGATCTTGTTTCTTTTCATTTTTCTTGCTAACAGAGATATGCATGCCAGTTTCCCTGAAATAACAATAAGGCTGGATAAATGGAAGAGGAAAAGGTTTACAAATAAATTAATCAAGGGAACCAAAACATATTGAGGCCTAACTCTATGCGATGTGTAATAGACAAGCCCCCAGGAGCAAAGAGTTACCTTTTATTCTCTTATTATGGTAAATACACCTACCCATTTTATGCGATAAAAATTTTCATTCCATGTTTCTTATGACAACATATGAGCAATGTATCTCGTCCCCACAACTAGAGCTAGCCAATGAAAAATCAGTTAAATTGAGACTGAACTTGTGTTTGGCACCCTTTTTTTTAAAAAAAATTTCTTCTTAATTATAACCACATTCTCCAAATAAAATAATATTACACACAAATCTAAAACTTTTCATTACTTTTCAACCACACATTCTTCCATCAATCACTATTCCAAAATTTATAATACACCCAAAATGGGTGCCAAACACATGCTGAAAGGGCAGATAACAGCATTTTGACTATGTTTTAGGGAGAGAGGGGGAAAAAAAACACTCTTTTGTACCTTGACACGTCTTTGATTCTGAAGATGCATTGTGATTTTTGAGATCTTATAGAATGTTCGTCTTTGAAACAAGAAATAGTTAATCCGAGGACTATCAAGCAATGATGGATCGGAAACTGAAAGGAAAGTTATGCAACTAAATTGTTATGTTAGCATTAACGCATAAATTGTTCTCAAAATTTACCTTATTTTTTATTATTGTCCTGTACTTTTGAACCAACTTTTCCCCATCATTTCTATACATACGGGACATTTTTTTTCCTAATATTGTTTAGACATATATGTTCTGTTATGCATCAAGGAATGACCAGATTTCTTTGGCAATCTGAAATTATTAATACCAAGTTATTCTAGTGTCTTTTGCTTTTACTTGCCAAGATATAGTACAGTTTCTTTTCACCCATCGTACTAATTTGTAGTATATCCAAGGGCCTAGTTCTCATCTGATTATCACATTGGAGTTGCACATCTTCAAATCAAGATTTATTCGTGTGATGTAACAAAATTTGGGGCACTCTGTTTTTGTGGGACCTCAAAACTTGGACTTCATTTCATACTATTTGCTTCATATTTTGTATTGTTTAGATTGATCCCCAAATCTGTACATGGATAATAGAGGTGCCAATGAGATAAAAATATTTACAGTTACCAAAATTTGTAAATTAACATAAATTTTGCCCCTTGAATTGTGTATCACCTTTTCAGATTTCAGCTTCCAAGATTGTTGGTTTTCATGTTTGCTCTTAAGTTAATTAAATAGTCACTGGTTTGTGTTTTCAATTCCTAATTTTCGTTTTATCGTCTTCTTTGCTGGAGCTGAGTCAAGAAGAAAGGAAATGACTTGATCACTGCTATGCTTATAGAGGATCTTCCTTCTGCATGAATCATAAGTTGGAAGAAGACAAATTTGTTCAAGTCAAATAACATAATGAAAGGTGCGTGAAGGGCGTGTGCTTGGAATTTGGATTAGAAACAATTTCATTCTAATTTGAATTAATTTCAAGGCTCTTGTTATATGCTTGGACCATAGCATAACAATGTAATCTAACAAAATGGGACTCATCTACGAGAAACATGAGAGGAAACAATGACGAGAATTCTTTTAGGACCTATGATTTCTAAGAATGTTTTTTCAATCCCTAGTTAAATTGCTCATCCATGATTGCTGGAGCTAGCTATTTTTATCTTGCAGTCAAAATATTCTTTTCATTCATTATTATGTAACATTTCTTGGTAATTTTGGCATCTGACATTTTTTATTCACCAATTTCTCCGTCTCCCATACCAGCTGTTATGCATGTATGCCATTCCCACAACAGTTCCAAACCGAATTTTCCAAATCTAGAAAACTCTTGACTTTGTTTTAGCTCGAGGAAAAACTGTTCAAGAATTTTCTTGTTATCCTCAAAGGAAGAGCTACCTGTGTTGCTTATACTTGCACTACTTCCTGGATCTGAATATCCACTTCGATACCGTAATATTCCATTAGATCCATTATCTCCATTTTCTTTTCCGCTGGACTGTTCCTTGGTGCTATGACACCAAATACGCAATTAATGCAATAGGGATGGTTTGCTTGTGGAATTTGGGTCCCTTTAATTAGGGCCGTCAAGACCCTGATGATAGGTTTCTGGATGACATCCAGTGACGCAGCAAATGCAAGACTGTCTTAGTTGTGTTAGCAATTTTCTGTGTAATATGTAATGGTTTAGCTTACTGACTTCAATATACTCTGGTACTCTTCCATGTCAATTCCTCAACGCCATTGAATTGATCTGTAGCAAGAAGCGTGGGGAAAATCTTCATCTGGGCCACATTGGCCTTTCAGCAAACAAGTTTGGCGAAAAAAGAGGCTATTGGGCAGCTTCATCCATTATCATGGTCCGGAGATTAAGCAATGAACCATTAGGATGGTTAAAAGTTCTGGTGGTTCATATTTCTGGGAGGAGAAGTCCGGTGGATGGTCAAAAGTACCAATGCGCTCCTGGTGAATTTTTTTCTTAACCGTTTTGTTTCTTTGTTCTGAACTAAAATTATTTGAGTTAATAGAAATTGTGTCACCCGTGAGGAGAAAATTAATAGTTTGGCGGGGTAATTGATAGTCTAGCAAGCTGCTGCGATTTCAGCTGGAAGAAATTTTCGTAGATTTCTTTAGACATTTCCTTCTAGTTTCGAATTTCTTGCTCGATTACATCAAATGATTTTGTTCATCGAATAGATTTTATAGTGGTTTCAAGAGTTTGTTGATTGTCATGTTTTACAAGAGAGTGCCGAATTGTCCATTGATACAGCATGTCAATTACTATTGATTCAAGAAATTTAATGATTTCTCATTACTTCTTGTTCCTGTTAATTATATGAACCTGTATCATTTTCCATTATCTTCTGTTCAACCTAAGCATGTTTTTTCACTTGTCTTCAACCTTCGATTATTGCAAGAGAATAGAGTACAAAAGCTATCGAGTTTATCTTTCTTTGGATAGGACCTACCAGTTGTAGTTTTCAATTTATCAGACAAGGCCGAAAGTTATAGTAAGCTTGTAGAGGGACTGAGAGTGGAAAAATTACACACACACAGTGACACACTGCACAATTGTGCTAACACCAATTTCCCAGATATGTTTGTTTCGTAGTAAAACTCAACTAGGGATCATCAGGAAACAAGAAAATATTTACAAATGATTTGATCACGGTGAAGTTGGTGTACATAGTTGTTTAGTAGTAGGCCGACATGCACACGATTGTGAATATACTTTTGTATCAGATTATTTGAACATCAGATCAGGCTTGTGAAAATAGAATGCCATTGGTGCAGGAGCAGTGAACCAGTATGTCGGATCATACAGTGTGTTTCCAGAACAACCTATACTTGCGTTTAGAATGGCGAGACATCAGTTGTGATTCTGTTCGTCTCAGCATATCCCACATTATCTGCACATCCTCGTATCCACAGGTTTGGATGTCATCGTGAAGTTTCAAAAGCCCGGCACCTGAAGAAAGAAAAATGCAAGTCAGCCATACGACACCTAACATATTCTTATGGCATGGTTCGATAGAATGAATCCGTAAAGAAAATTAAGATTTTATTATTGTATGATTGACCCGACATGTCTTCAGAATTATATTAAAACACAACTTGGATGTGTGAGTGGAATCCTTAGATATTTTGACTATTTTATGTGGGAAAAATGCTTCCAAACCTGTCATTATAACGAAAACATTCCAAAATAATGTGATTAATTAATCAAGATGTCATTATAAAACATTAATTTCCCACTAATTTAGTGATCTAATTATCAGAATCCTATGTCGTAGGCGTAAGTTTTCCTTTCTTTCTTCTTCTTGAGTTGTGTCGTTTAGCTGCTTGACAATAACTAAAGTTTGTGTATTATTTCTGAATACCATGGACCTAAACGAGTAAGAAAAAATCAAGAAAATCTTTATTAATTTAATCAAGGCTACAAACCGTTGAGCTTCTAACCAGAATATTCCTTGCTTCTTAATTTATAATAGGAGAAAACTAATATTGTTAGTGAAGAAATTTTGACCTTCTGAAACAAACTTTCGGCCAAGGCATCCAGGATAAAGAAATGATCCTTTATTCTCTGGTAGAAGATAAAATATAAAGGCATGTTTGGTAAATATTAAAATTAGAATTTAATCTAAGCCTATGTTTGACACCCATTTCGGGAGAAAAATTGATTTTTAAATAGTGATCGATGAAAAAATGTGTGATTAAAAAAAGTAAAGAGAATTTTTGGGTTTATGTGTAATATTATTTTATTGATAGAATTTGTGGTTGAAATAAAGAATAAGAATAAGAATGGAAAAAAAATGATGTCACAGCTTTTCAACCACACATTTTTAAAACTTCTATTGAAATCTACTAAAAATCTAATTTTAATCTTCACCCCCACCTACCAATATCAATCAAAAAATTTGAACTTCAATTTTATTTTATTTTTTGGGTCCCTAATTGTTACACTCATATTGGCAACAAATTAAAATTCGACTTAGCTACATGGACTATAAATTAGAGGAACGACTCCTTATTTCCTAATGAAGATCCATAACCTTCATGTTCTCAATTAAGTGACCTTACATATCCATAAGTCGACCTTCCACTGCTTCTATACCAATTTTTGTAACTTTATCAGGTAGAAAAGCCCTAAAATCAGTTTTTGAAGAGAGGAAACCTATCGTAAACTCACAAGCTGTGTTTTAACTTAGCCATATGAGATATAATTAGGATCGTTATACTAATCGACCACACACAAGGGGGGAGAGAGACAGAGACTGACTAACCATTTTTGCGAGCCTTAACTCGTGCAGAAACAGCAAACCAGACTCTTCTAACAGGGAAGACCATTTTATGCCACCACTCCATCACCTTTATCTTCACCTTCTGCCGCCACTTCCCACCGCCGATTCGACTCAACACCACCCTTTTTCCGGCCAGGCCTATATTCTCTCTATACTAACCCCTCCTTTTTACTCAATAAATAGAAACTGCGTTTTCCACTGCATGCAAAAGAAAACACACATACACAGAGTAGAGAGCGAGAGAGAGCTCTTGATTTATGCACTGCGTTAATGGTAGCGAAGAGCAATACATTAAAGTTTAACCATTTAATCACTTGGGAGTTGGGAATGGATTATTAATACAAGTCTACACACCGACACGTGAAGTTATTGGCGGGTTTTTTTTATAAATTTTTTAATTCGTCAGTCACACTTTGACACGTGGTCATGTGGTTTCTTGTCTTTTGTCTTTTCATTTTTTCCTTGAACAAATTTGACTGTGATGGAGGTGAGGGGATAATAAAAAAATGATTACATTTTGTAAAGATTTGAATAATGTTATTCACAATAAAAATTATAGGTAGTCATCATCGTGAAATATATGTGACCATTTATTATTTGATGTATAAGATAATAAAAAATTAACATATTAATGTATCAAATAACAAACTGTCACATGTAATAAAGTGACTATCGATAGTTTTAACTATGAATATCATTATTCTAATGGTTTACATAATAGTTTACATATGCATGATGTGGTGAGTTATGATTAGATTGAAATTTCTTCAACCAAATTTTAAAAAAAATAAATAAATAAATAAAACTCTCTTTTTAACGTCTCATTTGTATGTAACTCATTTTGTAGTGTACAAAATAACATTAGTTAAAAAAAAGTCAAAAACTTCTAAATTGTGTGATCTCACATGTTGTGTCTAGATCTCAATGGGGTGAGGTTGGTGTGGGAGTAGAAATTTTCTTATTATTACATTAGTTACGACCTGGAGTCTCAACGTAGATTTAAAGATTCTGAACATACAAAAAATTAAATATTTAGATGGTATTTGGTGTAGATTAAAATCAGAATTTAAGTTGATTGTGATAGAAGTTTTTGAAATGTGTAGTTGAAAAGATGTGAATCTCATAAAAGATGTGGTTGATATTGATTGTTTGACTTTGACTTAAATCAAAATTCGATCCAAACAGTCCCTTATTGTTACAAAAAGATTATGTATTTTACATCATCGAGACAATCATAGTTCAACAAGTAATTCGATAGTGGCAACTTTTACACCGATAAAAACCATTACATTATAAGATTAATATGATCTCGTTCGATTATTTGAATGTCGTGTGACTCATGTTATTAATGTTTAATAATTGGGTCTCTTCAATGCAAATTGGTTTGGCTGAGTGTCGGCAGCCTTGTGGTCCACGTGGCCTAAACAAAGTGTGGATGCGAGCCACTGAAATAGATTGGTCGCCACTCGCCAATAATACAGCGACAGGGAAACGAGCAGAGGTTACTTTCGTCTTTTCAACCATATCTTCTTTTTTGTCTTTAGCGTAATTATATTCAAGCCATTTTTATTTTATATATATATCTTTCTACATATAAAAAGTGTCTATCTAACGGAATTTCTTGTTTTAACGGAAAATCTATATTTTCCGTTAGTTTTATTGTCAAACCCGGCCCGAGCCAAAACATTTAAGTTTACAAAATCGATTAAAACCCGTCGAAACCGACTAACTTTGATTATTTACAAAATCGATTAAAACCCGTAGAACGGCTGGTTCAACCGTGACCCGGAG
>CAIGRS010031079.1:0-13421 GCA_903798395.1 Fraxinus floribunda
ATATGATTTGTCAAGATATATATATGTTATATCGTTTTAGTTTATATAAAACGATAATTATATCATTTTTGCTAAAAAGCCTTCCCTCCAATAGTGGGGGGCCATGTGTCAATGTAGACATCTTTGGAGTACTTGTAGCATTATCCTTAAAAAGATATCTTCAAAGAATAAATGATAGGATTATTCTTATTGTACATAATCTTCTATATAATATTTTCATTCTCAATAGGGAGCCGCCACTTATCAATTCGGTAATCCATTATATATAAAATTAGGTAGATGTAGCTTGTCCTAAATGATATTTAGGACCCATTTGACCTGGCTTTTACTTTTTGTATAAGAACTTTTGAGGAGAGTTACCTTAATTTTGTTTGAAAATTAATTCTTAAAAGAGTTTTATATTCTGAAAGTGCTCTTAGGGGAAGTCACATTAGACCAACTTTTTCTAAAAATTACTATTGAAAACATTTTCATAAAAATTAGTCAAACAAATCCAAAAGCAGTTTTGATGTCTTGAAAACTCTTTTTGACTTTCAAAAATCATGTCAAACAAACACTTTCAGAGGTTGAAAGCCATTTTATTTAAAATATTGATCATTTAACAAAAAGTAAAGTTATACAGCACCACTAGTGTTTAACATAAGTCTAAGTGAAATATTAATGATATTAAATTATAGATTCAATTAAATAAATTACATAATTTCACTTTTAATTGAACCTATCACACCACATAGATTGGTATATCACCACTTATACTAAATAACATTAATTTTTAGCAAAAGTTAAAAAGTGCTTTTAATGAAACTTTAAAATCAACACAATATTAAGCTCGCTCTCCCTCCCTCGAACAATAGAAGACTGGACTCAAACCATGTCCAAGTCCAGCCCAACATTAGATTGGGCTAAAAGATTTTATCCAATGTAACCATTCTGTGATCAGCTAACTACCCAGACAACATAACTATAATTACCTTGGAGTTATTTTTCCAGCCACATCAAGTATAGAAACTATTGCCAAGTTATTACGTCTTCTTCGGTTAAAAGCTACAGGGGTACATCAAAATTCAAAGGCATCTCTGATTCTCTTTAACTTTTAAGAAACTATCAGTATTCACATGTGAATAGTACAGTACAAGAGGTGATAAAATTTAGAGATAGCATCATCAAGTAGCTCCAGCTGAAGGAACAAACAAATTTGGAGGTAGATTGATGGCGCCGCCTCCTTTCACGGATATATTAGGACTCCTGGTTGTGCTGGCCTTGCTCACAAGATGTGAGTCAAGAAACACGACAATAACAGTGATGTCATCATGGAAATGCCGACGGACTCCACGCCCAATTTTCTTCAAGTCGGAGTACCTCATTTCCCTCTTCTTCGCGGCGGCTTGCAGTGCTGCTTTCACTAATCTCCTAGCACTCCCCTGCACAAATAAGTCAAACTAAAATTGTAATATCATCTTATACTCTAAGGAGGAGGAGGAGGACAGCTGAACTCAAAAGTTATTTATTTTGAAACAGGCTATTGTGCATCACCAATAACTAGTATTAGTGAATACATCATCATCACAATCTCTATTGATATATTTCGCATCAGTAGAGGACTTGTTATGACATCAACAACAAAATAATGGCGAGAATTGGTAAATGGTGGGGTTATTGGGCAATTTTAATGTAAACTTTTAACTATGTTACATAGTATTTTTCGCATTAGAAAGCCACTAATATTTGAAGCATTAATTATCTTACACTGCGTGGATGATTTTGGACTAGATCAACAGCTTCTTGGTTGGTGAGGTGTTCCCACAGGCCATCTGACGCAAATATAATGAATTGATCTTGAGGTAGCAATTGGTGCACAGAAATTGATGGTTCTGAACTCAAAATTGGTCTTTTGAAAGATCCACGAAGTCGAAACTTAGCATGTAATGGCTCCCTATTGAATTCAGCCTTCTTCAAATACACATCACCAATTGATCTGGATATCTGCGAGCAACATCAAACTTAAGATGTCACAATTCATCAAGTAAAATCATACAGAACATTATCCCATGGCTAGCTGATATCATCTTCAACTGGCTTCCATGTGAAAACGTGCAGCAGGAACTAATGTCAATATTCGTAAAATGTCAGCAGATAAAATTCACCACAACAATGATCTCACTGACCTGTATAATGCCCTTAACACGCCACACATTATGCTTTAGAACTACTATTTGCGAGTCATCTGGGTGAAGAGATTGCAGCTCCTGTCTCACAGACTCAATACTAGCATTGTGTTCAGTAGAGAGTTGAATGGCCAGTACTTCCCCTGTTGCCTTGACAAGTCTACCCATAACAGCTCGGGAATCGCCAAGGTTGGCAACATAGAGAGTTGCGTTGCAGATAACTCCTACAAGGCAGCATGTGCCAACTGATGCTATCTGAGGTTTAGTTGGCCACTGTTCGCTGACAACTGAAAAAAAACCATCTTCTGTCGCTTGAAATGCCTTCCGAATTACCTCTGTTGACATAGTCTTATGCTCGGAGGTGAACCCTGCACAATTCAAAACATAGTTTTTGAGCTCAAAACCATAAAATTCTTAAGAGATTAATTAAATAGCACAGGGATTAGTTTCTCTTGTCACTTTTACAGCCATAAGTCAGCAGTTTAATATTTCTAATTCAACTTCACATCTCACAAGAAACATTAGCAAACTAGGAAACTCAAAACTGGCAAGTCATACAGCTCTTTTGAGTTAACAACTGTAATAATTAGTAATAGGAGTATATATACAAAAGATCACTTATGAAATCTTGAAGTCTTTTTCTATCTTTCTTATTTATTGGGAGAGTCGAACATTAAAACTAATTAAAAATCATAGACTAGTTAACTTCGAGGGACTTACTTCTAAGATGTTGGAAGAGGTTATCATTGACAAATTGAGAAGCCTCAGGGCCACCATGTCCATCATAAATCCCCACAAAAGTGCCATATGGCCCAAAACCAAGGGCGTCTAAACTACCCGATTCAAGTTGGCTCTGATCCTCGATTAAATTATTAGCTTGAACTACCGCCATTGAAAACTCTCCATTAAAATGCTGCCCTGAGTCCTTGTACCACAGAAGCCCCACTTGACAACCACTAATATCCGAACCTGCTTTCGGCCGAAAGCAGGCCCTCATTAAGTTCATCAATCCCGATAACATACCTCATTTCATCCAAACCACCCTCCACATCTAATGAGGACTCGAGCTAATTCTGTCCTCCTCAGCAGAAAGTCTGCACAAGAAATCTAGATCAAGCACAAAACACGCAGAATTATAATTTGAACAATAAAAATCCGACAAATGAAGTGCACTAGAAATACATAAAGGTCCCAACTTTATGATCAATTCAGCTGTGAATTGCTATAAGCTACGCAGGAACAAGGTCTTTGAATGTGATACAGATCTTTGACTAAAAACAGAAAAAAAGACACGACAACAACATCCATTAGAAATTAAGAAAAGTAAAAAAGTGAGGGGGATTTTCAATAGAGTGTCATTATATGATTAAATGAATTATATGGTTCTAACTTTTATTGAGCCTATTAGATGATGATACTTAGATTGGTGTTCTAGCACCAATATTCTTTTCGATAACAAGACTGGCCAAAATACATTTTTTCTTCGGGATAATGTTTGGTCAGCCAGTTCTCATTCCAAAAAGATCAATTCCCAACAAAGAGAGAAATATAAATCAAAAACCCATTTTATTGAAATCGTGAAACTCTCCCGTCACAGTAATTCAAGTCAAAAATTACATCTTTCCCAAATAAAAGAGCAAGAAACACACATATGCAAACATGGGATGTAGAAAATCTGTTAATGATGTTACCTTCAAGTATCGAAAGAGAAGAACATCTGAAGCGAAATAGATTAGATCTGTGGATCCACCAAATCAAAGAAGAAATTGACCTGTGTTTATGATTCTAAAAGTTCTCCTCTCTTTTCTTTGTGGGCATGAAGATGATGAAGATGATGAGGAGATGGAAAAGCGAAAACAACATATAGAGATAGAAAGCAGAGTGGGAGTTCTCAAGCAGATAGCGATATTACTATAAGCAAATTAGGGTTTAATTGATTGGGCGATCTGAAACTAGGGCCTCTCTCAGCAGACAAACCCCATAAAAACCAACAGTGAAGAGAGCTATAAGCCAGCTAAGCAGAGGGTCAACTGGTGCACCGCGTCAAGTTCCAACACAGATAAACGGGCAAAAGGGTGGGCGAATGGAAAACTTAAAAATTGATAAACGTGATTGAAAAGTCGCAGAGCATTTAAAAAATATAATTAAAATTAATTGTAGACTTGATTTTGATTAAAAATTCCTACCAAACAAGGGGCATACTGGATAGAGTGAGACATTGATATGTTTTAATTACTATTTTATTGGTTCACATCTAGAGATGACAACAGGGTAGGTTCGGAACAGGGCGCTCACCCCACCACTCCTCCATCCCGCCCCGCCCCGTCTCTCCTTAGATGGTATGGGGCGGGGCTCCGAGGGTGTGCGGCACGGACTTGCCATGTTTCATGTCCCGTTTATTTTTTATTTTTTCAAAAAATTCAAGTTAACTAATTTTTTTTTTAATTTGTCATTAATTTTTTTTTTTATTCTTCACGGGACAGGGGTAGCGGGACGGCAATCCTCGCCCCACCCGTCCCGCCAACCCGTCAGAGTTTTTTTCTCTCCATTTGGGGCGGAGCGGATTTTTTTGTCATCACTGTTCACGTCACATGCATTTTGACCATGAGGCAATTTATAAGTCCCGTCTCAAATTTTAAACTCTTGAACAACTATGCTCGCTAAAGAAAGTTCAATTATCGAAGTTTAGAATAAACCCCACGTTACATTGGCTAAGAGCAAAATTGGTTCATGAGGTACTTGTCATTTGATATGAATAGTCGTGATCATTTCCTAAATAGTTTGATTAGAAAGAAGGATTTTAGCTACCTTATGACGTTTGTTATTTGGCGTAGTCCATAGAAAGATGTTCAGTCCAATTCAAATGTCTCTCTCTATCCTAAATAATATTCACAATTGGAATTTAGTAGAAACGTACTTTGATGTAAAAGGTTGTCAAGAAAATTGTCCTTAATTCTGTCATTCATGGCCGACTTTTATTGTGGCAAACCGTAAATTTGGTGTCATTTTAATGTGACCCCTTCTCCGCATTTAGGTTCGGATAAAATTTATTGGAAGACACTCTAGAATAACACAAGAAGATAATAGAAAGGCTCATTTTATTGGTACAAATTGTGGGCGAACACCCAATAAGACAAGGCAAAAGCACTTTGGCCAGCCACAAGCCCACAAACAAGATAAACTTTGATCAACTAAGATCATTTACCTTGTCGGCAAAATTACCTCATATGAGTTTAGTCCGTAACTCGATAAATTTAAAAAAGAAAATTACATGTCAAGGGAAAATGAAAAACATAGATAGTCACACAACAAGACTCAAACAAGAAGTTCACACTTGAAACGACTTTTTTGTGTAAAAAAACTCCCGAGTTTTATAGATATGAAACGCTTTTTAATGTTAGTGTACGAGAAGATGTTGTGGCACTTATCTACTATGAATGATATTCTTAAATGGATAATGACGAGATATTAACATGAGGAATTGGAAAAATTAAGAAATACGTAACTAAATTGAAAAGAAACCCATTTATCTAATTCATTTTCTCTTATACACATTGAAAAAAGCAAGTTTAAAACATCAAATTCCGACGCAAATTTTGAAATTTTTAACCAAGTGATAAAGCAAGTCATCGACAACACGGTAGTTTTCATAGTATTGGAATATTAAGTGTGAGGTTCGCCAAGCAATAAGTTCAAGAAAAATGTCAATTATGGGACCTTTGTGAATTGGAATGTAGCAATGAAAATTATTATCATATGACAAAACAAAATGCACGACCGATCAAATTTGCCTGGCCTTATCTCCACCACCATCTAGAAAATGACTCACAGGGATAATGTTCTTCTTGTACTTGAATCAATTGTCTTAAAACGAAAACAATGTATTTAGTCTAGGTTATGACTGGTTGCATTAAATATGTGGATCCCCAAATTATTAGGTAGTTATTCAACAATAATTTTGTAGTTGATTATTTGATCGAAAAATAAGTTTTTTTAATTGACATACGTCTCTGTATAATTGTCGAGATGGACCAGAATGTTAGAGATGGTGCTGGAAAAAGAAAGTTAGAAATCGAGGTACAACACGATACATGGTCGAGGAATGATGCGTCGATGGCTACCCTTTTAAACGAATTTGTGGGGAAAAAAAAAATTATAACAAAGTCTGATCATCTACTCATTAGGGGCTATTAAAGTTATTGTGGTCCGAAGGTTTGTATAAATCGATTGTGATTATTGAAAAGTTTTAATACTTTATAAGTATTTGTTAGGATTTTGAAATTTTAGCGGAAGGGAAAAATGATGGAAAGCTAATTTACATCTCATGTTGAGAAACTCTTTATATTCCTCGTTATTTGGTCAAATAAACAAAAATTGATAAAGAATTCTTTTTAGGAAAATGCCCCCTTTAAACCCTGTGGTTGACATTATTGATGACAAGTGTTCGTTGAGTGAAAAATTTGTCGAAAAATTAAACAGTCAAATGGTGTATTGTCACGTGGTATGGTGTTAAAAATTATGTACATGTAACATAATTGTATTTTTTTTTTTTAATTGACTGACTAGATGGTTAGAAATTTATTGAATATTGCTTAAATTACATGTACTCATTTGTCATTCCATCTTAAGCTTCCTTCTAACTAGAAAAAATAGGGAAAAACAAGATGTCGGCTATCTAGCATGGTCCAAAAAAATAAGTTGTTGAATAAGTGAATAGCATTTATAGATCCATTGAAATTTATGGTTGAAAATAAATTTGATCACTTATAAAGGATTTGTAATTTTTTTTAAAGGTCAATAAACTTTATTAAACCAAAGCGCCACAAACCATTGGCGAAAGAAATCAAGAAATATAGTCAAACCATCGATATGTAGACCAATTAAGTGAAAAGAAAGCTGCCACTTTGTTCCCCTCTCGAGGAATAAAGTGACGAGATCCAGAATCAACATTGACAAGTAACATTTTTGTTGTGGTGTGACCAAATTCCACGAGAATTGGGTGGTTGATTGGATAAAGAAAGCCTAGAGAAGTTTAGTTTGGAAGTCATAATTGATAAGAATCAAATTTCATCAGGAATTGAGAGTTTGATTGGAAAAATGACTTTATAATAAAGAAAGACATCATTGGTCAAATTGGGAGTGAAATCGGGCGCCTAAGCACCACGATCAGGGTGCCCCAAAGGTTGAAAACATTGCAGGGACGCAACATTGTTGTGTCGAGGAAAGCCCTTTTTTTACGGGATTCTTGCATTCTGCTTTATTCAAAATACTAAAATAAGACTTCTATATATATATATATATCCCACATGGTTTAATCTCTACAGAGGCTACAACAACATTCATACAATATTTTGAGAGTTTTAGATCCTAATTAAGAGAATTGAGATCTTAATTTGTAAATACATTCATTGTTGATTATATTGAAATTCTCATCCTCTGACGTGGTTTTTTCCCGTCTTAGGTTTCCATGTAAAATCATTGTGTTCTTGTTTGTTTATTTATTTAATTATTGGTATTAACTTGTGATCAATTCACAGCAAATTGGTGTTATGGAATTACAGTGTCTCAAGATACATTTAGCCTTTCAAAAGCTGTTGAATTTATCTGAACAAAACTCTAACCCATTATATGCACATAGACGTTTCACATGCTTTCCTATTTGCTTTCTATCATTATTTTTCACTCCTTGAAAGTCCCATTCATATCACTCTTCTGTTTTAAGAATAATATTTGTTGTGAATTGATTGTAAGATGATAGCAATAATTTTAAATCAGATAGTAGCTCCACATTTGGAGTCCATCAAAGATCTTTCTTGAGACTCTATACAACTCAGAAGTCAAAGGAAATCAATTTTATTTATTACTATTTTGAAACCAAGATCCCTAGCAAGTGTAAGCCCATCACACAATGCTATTGCCTCCACATCCTCCACCTCATAGAATCTCGTTGATTTCTTTGATTGAGCTACCAATACCACTCCCATTCATTGCGGATGGCTGTTCCGGAATTGATAAAGCTATCTTCTCCCCTAGTGCAATGTATTTGTTAAGTTTAAATCTACCAACCAGTGAAGGTGTCCATCTTATATTCATCATATCATGCTTCTCATTCGGTTGATAGTTACATTATGTCCCCATCCCATTAGACAAGTAACTGAGTTTTCAATAGTATGTGGATTTCGTGGCGCTTCCTTGTACTATTCGATTTCGTTCACCCCATATACACTTTAAAATGCACCCGAATTCAACCAATTTCAACCCCTCACATTATTTGGAGACACCAATACATCCAACACGTCATCAACACCAAAAAATTGGTTCATGCATCTCCACCAACCCATCACCTGCTAGATAAGCTTTGCCTCCTTACACCAAATTAGTATGTGTAAAATCGAATTGATTAAGCCACATCAATCAAATGCCTCATGAATTGGTACACCCCCGTTTTCTGAGATTTTCTCTTGTTGGTAATGTTCTATGAAAAATTCTCCAAAAGAAGATTCAAATTTTAGTAGGCCCTGGTAATTTTAGATACGATTCCACCATATTGTTGTTATCACATTACTAAAACCTTCTACAAGCGACTCTTTTGCTACCAAGACCTGATAGCCACTTTTTACCAAGTATTCCCTATTAGCATCATAATGCCAAATCAACTTATCCAGCTATAGACTTCTTCCCAAAAGAATAGACAACATCTTGTGACTGTGTATCCAAATGAATATGCTTTATGTTACGTCTCTTCCAACGAAGTCCTAAGCATGACCAAGTGAACTACCCATCATTCTGCCTATATGGAAATTTGGCTGAACCTCTATTAGCCAAAGCCCTATAAGGCTGAACCCCCATGAAGAGTTTCGCCCCAACGGATGATATAAGATAGGTAGAGGCGTATTAGAGAAAATCTTCATCTTAGATTTTGTATCAAATGGGTGATATGACAATTTGTTAGATATGTAGTTCTACTCAATCAAACAAGTCAAGTTTAGTCTTACATGTCAGATTTAGGACTACCAAGTCGTTACAGCATTAATAACAAAATGGCATATGAATGATTGATTGATGGCTATAACAAGAGGTCCCGACTATGCGGATGAAGCCACGTGCCCTCTCATATAACGACTGTTAATTATAATCTTTTACTATAAAAGCAACATTTAGTATCATTTTGAAGGGGGCAAGTGTATACTCTCAAAGAAAAACTTTGATTTTCTCTCTAATATATTCCGCGGCCGATCCCCTTTTTATCAACCAAATAATCACATTACAACTTGTCAAACACTTCGAATCATTCTCTTCATTAATTCATCAATATAATTAGCAATTTGATTTCACTATATTGTGATTTGGCTTACAAAGACGTGAATTTCTAATTTTCTATTGGTTGCATCATTGGTCCATTTTTTGGGGTCAACAGATTGACGCCGTCTGTGGGAATCTTTGATACCATAACCACGAGCATGCTTATGGTAAAAGCCATCTGGGAAAAGAGCATTGAAGAAATGTTTGGCTCTTGAAGAAAGAACTATCACCTAGAAGCATCTCAAAAACACTATGAGTTCCAGCAACAATCGACACACGGCGGAAATAGACAACGAAAGGCCTCTAAAGAAGATGATATAAAGGAAAACCCCTATGGAAGGGGACAAGTTTGAAGAATTGAAAGGCCTCATCCCTAAAATATGGGACTTCACCTCTACACAAATGACTCATGTATTTTCAAAGGCTTTATCCTTGTGAGGAAGAGTTATTCCCTTACAATGAGGTAAAGTAGCATCATCAAGGACAAGCGTGATGTATCTCACAAAGAGTTACAACTTGTTGCCTTAGATGATTAACCCATTCCATGGATAGATCAAACACCATGGATGAAACCCTTGCACGAATGGGCTCTCCCTTATATAAATGGCCTCGCTTAGGTCCAATTCAGTCTTATCAACGGCTGCCTCTTCCCGAATGGGCTCTCCCGAATATAAAAGGGCTCGCCCAGGCTCAATTCAGCCTTATCAATGACTGCCTCTTCCCAAATGGGCTCTCCAGTATATAAAAGGGCTCGACCATGTTCAATTCAGTCATATCAACGGTTGCCTCTTCCGAAATGGGCTATCCCGTATATAAGGGGGCTCGCCTAGGTTCAATTCAGCTTTATCAACGGCTGCCTCTTCCCGAATGGGCTCTCTCGTATATAAAGGGGCTCACCCAGGTTCAATTCAGCCTTATCAACGGCTGTCTCTTCCCGAATATTCTTACCCTTTTACTTTTAGAGCCCCACCATCGATCCCTCTGCCTTACTGCGAGTTCAACTATCGAACTTTTCTTCTTTTAGATTAGAAAGTCCACGCATTATATAAATAATCATACCTGGAATTGGAAGACTAATGTTACGCTTCTTTCAACGAAGTCCTAAGCATGACCAAATGAACTACCCACATCATTCTGCATATATNACCCTTTTACTTTTAGAGCCCCACCATCGATCCCTCTGCCTTACTGCGAGTTCAACTATCGAACTTTTCTTCTTTTAGATTAGAAAGTCCACGCATTATATAAATAATCATACCTGGAATTGGAAGACTAATGTTACGCTTCTTTCAACGAAGTCCTAAGCATGACCAAATGAACTACCCACATCATTCTGCATATATGAAAATTTGGCCGAACCCCCATATGGCCGAACCCCATGAAGAGTTGCACCCCAATGGATGACATAAGATAGGTAGAGATATATTAGAGAAAATCTTTATACTAGATCTTGTATCAAGTGGGTGATGTGACAACTCACTAGATGTGTAGTTCTACTCAATCAAAAAAAGTCAAGTCTAGTCTTATATGTTAGATCTAGGACTGCCAAGCCGTCACAACATTAATAACAAAATGACCTATGAATGATTGATTGATAGCTATGACAAGAGGTCCCTACTGTGCGGATGAAGCCACGTGCCCTCTCATATAACGACTCTTAATCATCATCTTCTACTATAAAAACAACACTTAGTATCATTTTGAAGGGGGCAAGTTTATACTCTCAAAGAAAAACCTTTATTCTCTCTAATATACTCCGCGGTCGACTCTCTTTTTATCAATCGAATAATCACATTACAATTTTCCAAACACTTTGAATCATTCTCTTTATTAATTCATCAATATAATTAGCAGTTTGATTTCAGTATATTATGATTTGGCTTACAAAGACGTGAATTTCTAATTTTCTGTTGGCTGCATCATTGGTCCATTTTTTGTGGTCAACACTTTCTATTTTATTAACAGTCCAAGCACATGTAACAATAAATAAATCATTAACGTTGTCCACCGCTGCATTAATGGTCTAGTATGGTTTGAATGATTGTGACCTTGGTAACCAGGGGTCAAAGAAGATTTGCATTGATTGATCATTCCCTACTCGCCACTTCAATCCCTATTGGGGTAACTCCCGACCTTATAGAATGCTTAGCCATATTGTTTGATTACTGGTCTTGGCAGAAGACCCTTAGAAGTCTGCTCCTCTATAATATTTTCCTTACAAAATACGTGCTGCTAAAAAGTCACCATTCTGTAATAGGTGCTATACTTATTTGCCGATACATTTTGAAATTTAGTTATTTATGTAAAAGGCCAATCAATTTCCCTTTCTTTTCTTCCAATGAAATAACTTCATTAAAATCGCCACCGCATATCCATGGTATAAAGCTTAATTCCCTTAGTCTGCGAAGTAATTCCCATTAATTATGTCTTAACTCAAGAAACATTAGGTTTTATATATGGTGAAAACTATATAACTACCAACTTTAAAGATAAACTTTTAAACTTGACAAATTTGTGGATTTCTTTCAAAAATCAGGTGGTATTGATTAAAATGAGTAATACTATTTTTAAATTTATTTATAGATTAATAATGTGGAAGTGAGAGAAAGAGTTTAGTTAATATTATCCACATCATCAATGTGTAAATCAATATTATGCAATTATGTACAAGTAGTAATGCTCTAATTAAATAGGTACTTAAACAATTTGATAGGCAATTGAATAGGTTAAGATCAAAATGACATACAATTTATGGTCACATTTACGTACTAGTCACAATAACATAACTTCACAATCACAAAGATACAAAATGTGGATCTCAATTGCAAACTTAGTCCTTGTTTTGTGGAAATTTTCAGTAGATTTTTATAAAAGTTGATGGAATGTATGGTTGAGAAGTTGTGGAATCAATAAAATATATGGTTAATAATGATTGTTTGACTTTGACTAAGATAAAAATATGATTTTAATCAATACCAAACAAGAGCCACAAATCATACATTTTTATAGGTTGCAACTTATTTATCGATTACAAATTATCAAATAAATTGGTGATAACTAATTTATCGGTATTTACAAATTGCTTATTTTATTGCTTACAATTACCCAAATAATTGGTCATAATCTCTTTTCATTCCACCCACCTAGTCCACAACCATTGACACCACCCAAAACGTCATTGTCATCTCACTGTCACCATGCAGATGTATCAAACGCCACGTCACCTTACCACCACTACCACGACACAGATCTATACATCCATTGCACCACCACCATGCGAATCTATACATCCACCCGAACCATCATCACCATAGCCTAACAATGCACCACCACCACCATAAAATCATCACCCACAAAGATCTGCACATCGTTCCACCACTAACACCACCACATGTGCCACATTCACCGCTTATGAGGTCAACCTAAAGGGCACCCCTCAAGAAGTCGTCACCTTACCTAAAAACCATCCAATTCTTCGCTAAAACCAACAAAAAACACATTAACAACATCTAATCCACAAACATAAACAAAATCTGATTTAAACTAGAAACCAACATATTTGCATTGCAATTTACGATCACACATCCTAATGCACTCGATTCGACCTTTCTGGTCAAATCTTGTCGACGGGACCACCACCAATGAACTTAGAAGGCCCAAATATCCATGTAGTGGAGTCACCGACCTCCAATGTGGTCGAAAATTTTGTATTTCTAGAAAGAGGAAGCTTGTATTATAAGAGATGATGTATTTTATAGAGGGTCGTGGGGTTGGGGTAGTAGAGATATTCATGTATGTATTAATAATATTATTATTATTAATAATATTAAAAAAATTGAATTATGACCTAAGTTTTTAAATAAATGAATTGCAGACCTGATTTTTGAAGTTGAAAGCTAAAAATCAAGTGTAGGTGTAATTTTTGTGTCTATCAGGCGAAGCAATACGAGGCCA
>CAIGRS010031137.1:0-12280 GCA_903798395.1 Fraxinus floribunda
CTCATTGGTTGTTTATTGAATTTAGAAATGTCCATTTGCAGTTGATATAAGGATGTTGGAAGGCAACCATGATTTTTATATTTGAAAATTTTGAAGTGAACTAATTTTGTTTGGTATATTATCATGCAAGTTGTAGACATTTGAAGCATTTGATGCACATGGTTCCGCTGTGTCATTGCTTGCGAACCGCTGTATCATTGTTTGCAGCAACTTTGCACAATATCATGAATTATCATTATTCCTTGTTCAAATCTTTGGCAAATGAGTTGAGAAGTAATTTACACCACTCTGTTCCAATAAGATATGATGTTAAAGAGAGAAAATGACTTTGGATTTAAGTATTTTCTCCCTGATTAATATATGCTACAGTGGATCCTCTGTAGACAGTTGAGCCACCTAAATTTACAACTTGAACTATGGATTGCAAACTCTTGGGAACAAAATCAATTACTTTTTCATGGTTGCTGATTTTTCTTATGGTTCTATAAAAAATTATACCTTGAGTATGCTACTGGTCTGTACCTCTGGTTTGCATTGCTCTTCTTCTAGATCTTATTTTTGGTTTGATTGTTTTTAAAGGCTTTACAACCTGGGTAACTCTGCTTGCCTTGACACCATACATCTTAGGGGTAGAGAAAATATTTTGCAAGGAAGAATACTCTCTTTTATAACGTAATTTGATTTGGGTATCTTATCATGCACCAGGCGATGTGAATAGCATCAGTGTTGGGTCTAGAACCAATATACAGGACAATTCCCTTGTGCATGTGGCGAAATCTAATATAAGTGGAAAGGTGCTGCCAACTATTATTGGAGACAATGTCACCATTGGTAAGTTACGTTTTTTCCTTTAATATAATAGTTTCTCACTTTATTTCGTCTGGGTTGTATTTTGATTTTGTAAGTATTAGCTAGTAAGAATTCGAGACGCATTTTCAGCATGTTTGGTTTAGCTTATAAGTAACTTACAGGTGTTTCCAAACATATTTACATATACTACTTTTACCGTTCAAGTAAAAAAAATGGTTAGTTACTTAGCCCCTGTTTGACAACCATTATTATTTGGGAAAAATAATGGTTTGAATAATGATTTTTAAAAGAATGTGTGGTTGAAAAAGGGGAAAAGTTTGGATTTACGTGCAGAATATTTTATTGTGTGAATGTGATTGAAAATGAGTATGTAGAAAAAAGACTTTTCAAATAATGGTTGTCAAAAGACGCTTATTTTGATAGCAATAGCGAAAGATTAGCCAAATATGCACTTTTTATCCTATTTGAGTATTTGTATGGATAATGACTTATAATTTGCACACGTAGGTCATAGTGCTGTTATACATGGCTGCACGATTGAGGACGAGGCTTTTGTTGGTATGGGAGCCACACTGCTTGATGGTGTGGTTGTTGAGAAACATGCCATGGTTGCTGCAGGAGCACTCGTCAGACAGAACACGAGAGTCCCTTTTGGCGAGGTAAACTTTCTATTCTGACACCAAAAATCAGAAGAGAAAATGCATTTCCCATATGTTGAACTGCGTTTTAAATTTCATGGGCTAAATACCATTATAAGTTTGGAATTTGCACGTCACAGGTGTGGGGAGGTAATCCGGCCAAGTTCCTCAGGAAGCTTACGGATGAAGAAATAGCATTCATCTCCCAATCAGCATTGAACTACACCAACCTTGCAAAAGTCCATGCTGCTGAAAATGCGAAGTCGTTTGATGAGATTGAGCTTGAAAAGATGCTGCGTAAGAAGTTTGCTCGACGTGATGAGGAGTATGATTCAATGATTGGTGTCGTTCGTGAAACTCCCCCTGAACTCATTCTTCCAGATAATATTCTACCGGATAAAGCCCCCAAGGCTGCTCAATGAGATATTTCGCTGGTAACTTTGCCTTTAGTTATTGCTGTCTTCAGAACTCATTCCAAAGTGCAATATTGTAGAGAACGGTTCGTCTTTTTTGACAAATAAAATTGAACATGTTTTCGGATGGACTTATTATGCACGTTACTTTGCCGACTCCTCGGGCTGATGCTCCCAGGTTTATGCTGTTGGTTTATTTGTACCTGAGACGTCTTATTATTGCTGAATCGGCTGGATTATATTATTACATAACACATGATGGTATGTCATGTAAATTGATATTTGTTTTCTTATTATGTCAAAAGCCTTGAGACTTTACTCTTTTGAACATCACATAAGCCATTGATCGATTTTTATGTCATAGAATTTAGCACCGGCAATAGAGGTGTAAAGTGAGATGTGCTGCATGTCCCAATGCACAGCACAAATAGGCACGGCTGGAAAATAGATCTAGATTATGATTTAAGACTCCTAAGTGGCTGGAATGGAGAGATGCAAATTGCATTTGCCGGCAGAAAAAAAAAAAAAAAATAAGATATAAATTTACGTATTTTTTTAGGCAAAAAGTGGTTATCATTAGAACAAAATTTGAAATTAGATTCACCGAAATGTAAATGAGAATGTAAAAACGGTTTTGGAGATGTCAATTTATACAACCATTGAAGATGTTCTAACTATTGAAATTTTAGATCTATTGTGACTAAAATATATGATTTTACAAATATTTCACGTGTTTCTCTTTATTAGAATTATGAAAACTTATTATTTTCTTGAATAAGGATTTTCAAGGAAGAAGTAAGAAATTAGAAAAATGTTACTTTTTCTCAAAAGATTTAGCTGCAAATTTTTGAACTTGCGTATTGTGAAGGGAAGGAATTACTGAAATATGTATATGCAAAATGCATTATGCTTACACATGAATAATGCTATCTATCGCTATTGGTGATTATTACCTGATTAGGTGACATTGAAACCATTCACATAAATAAAAATACATTTGAAAAATACCAAACAGCTATTGTTACGAAAGATCTATTGTAATATGGTTGCCAAATAAGCAATTTAAAAAGCCGTGACGCGGATCAGTGAAATTTGAAATCAAAATTGAAGTTAGTTCCATGACAGAATTGAAACTAACTTGAAGTTCATTAACCCTATCGAGCCAATTAAAACTTAGTGATCCAATTGCAAAGTTCAGAAATGTATACGAAATTCGCCAAAATAAGTAGTTACTAACTTCACAAGGAAATAGTTACTTTAAGATAAGAAGAAAGTAGCTTATGCTTAAGCTTTGCCAAACATGCACTTCACACTTTTTTTTTTTTTTTTTTTTGTTAATTTTCTTATAAAAGCACAAAAAAAGTTGGTTTTCAGTGGAGGAAGTTAGAAGCATACTGAGAGGAATATATATTTTTTCGAGAACGATATTTCTAGCTCAAAAAGAGGAAATAAGAAAAATGTTGAGAAGAAAATATAATTTTACCGAGAACGATATTTCTAGCTAAAAATATCTGGGGAACCACATTGTAAACATATTGTCATAACTAACGTAGAATTGAGTACAAAGGCTACTTATTTAGGCACTACGATTAAACAATTACGTTCTTGAGGTTCATATATATGCATTAACAGAACTAGCCTACTCTTTGTTGTGGAAGCAATGAGTAGTCTCATCTTATATGCTCGTTCCATCTTTAATCGTTGCATTCTTCAATATGATAGTGATTCCCGACCTAATGTAGAACCCTTCACCGGACCTATCTGCTTCTTCAACACCCTGAGATAAGCACGTTGTGATTATATCAGTAATGAAGTTTCAGTCTGATATCCCGGTATGAGTTCTAAGTCCAAGTAAAAATATTTTGAACAGATTAACGGATGTATACTTACATCTTTATTTGCAATGACGACGTCTTTTCCAATCTTTGCATTCTTGTCGATAATGCAATTTCTTCGTGCAAAATCACAAATAGACTGAGTCAGAATGTGTAAGTCGCGAAAGAAAAAAATAAAAATAAAGGAGACAGATGGCAAAGTTATCAGAGCTCACTAGAGAATATACATAATATAAAAAAATATCATATTGAGGCAGAATTCGAGAAAATGAGTCCTTGTGAAATAGAATAAGTTAATAAGTAACTTATGTTCCAGTTTAATCAATGAAACATTAATTTATTTTGAAATTATTAACTCATAAGTGAACCTTTTAAGCTTAGCTAAACATGCTCACAAGTCACATAGTTACGTATATACAGAAACAAGCATATGGAAAATGAAATGAAAGAGCCCCAACGCTGCCCATACCTTATTTTGGTATTGCGTCCCACGCCAATTGGAACCTTTCCTGCTGCTAGAAGAGACGCGATTTCTGATTCTGTTTGATAATAATCTGCACCCATCATCATGGTATCCTAAAAGAGAGAAATGTCCAGTTTTTCAAAATCATATTATAGTTTCATTGTAAGATCATCCCAATGCTGGCCTCACAAAATGCATAAATAGCTATTGAATATATTTGCTTCGATAATTGCGAGTACTAATCTTTTTTACTATATTAAGACACCCAACTACGGCTAAGAAAAGATAAGAACATACCTCGAGCTCAACACCGTAGTCCAAGCGTGACCTTATGCCCACTATAGAGTGCTGGACGCTACATTCTCGCAAGAAGCAACCATGTGAAATTATTGCATCAACTATCTGAAAGAAGCAGCCATTCATGAGACACGACTGAACTAAAAGCCAGAATCACATTTTTCTAAGATTAACAGCATACCCGGCATTTTTCAATTTTAGTAGGGGGTAAGAATCTTGGAGATGTATAGAAAGGGGTCTTCGGGTCATTGAAATCAAACTTTGGAGGCTGCAGAAAAGAAAGTTAGCAGCATTAGCTTGCATTTCTAGAATTAATACTACATTTTCATTGAAAAAACACATAAAATACTCGTCCATCTAGCAATTCATCCTGCTAAATTAGCATATTATCTCATATCAAAGTAATTAAATTGGTCTCCAAATTATCCAAGAAAATCCATTTCCCTATTTAATAATTTCCATTTTCAATGTAAAATGTCTATAGTTAGTTATATCAGAGTGCCACCGAATTTTTAAGATAAACAAACATAAATATACATGGGATTTTCCAATGTTAATCAAGATGGCACATTTCAATCATAATTTATCAGACTTAGAGCTGCTCAATGGTTTGGGTGTCACTCNTATATCAGAGTGCCACCGAATTTTTAAGATAAACAAACATAAATATACATGGGATTTTCCAATGTTAATCAAGATGGCACATTTCAATCATAATTTATCAGACTTAGAGCTGCTCAATGGTTTGGGTGTCACTCTCATGAATGAGATACTAACCTGCTCCGTGAGTGCCAAGTTTGAATCAAAGAAAGACTTTATTGTTCCAATATCCTCCCAGTAGTCGCTAAATAGATACGCCTGATATTATAACAAGATGCATCAGGAATACAATAGTCAGCACGATTTGAATGTCAACTTCAAAAAACCACATATCAGAGAAATCTTTATTTGTTAATTGTACGAGACAAGAGTAGACAGTTTAATGAGTAAGATTTTAGCTTCTTTATATAATTTAATACTGTCTAGTACTATCTAATCCTCCTTACTAAACATGCCGTAATATTTTGTGCCTATCTCACTTGAACATTGTGGTCTTTCACAGCCGAAGGAATGATCTCTGAGCCAAAGTCATTGCATGAAGGATACAGTCAGTTCTGAACACATAAACTCCCATTGATGCAATATATGGATATCTTGGAGCCTCTTGTTCAGAAAGTCCCAGAACAGAGGTATCGACTTGCTGCAGAACATTATCAAACAACCCAAGAAATGTTAGAATATGAAATCTAACAGAATATAAATAGCTTAAACAGTCGACATAGTGAGTTCCTGAAGATATGAGGTCACAGATGCTGCAAAGAAAACTCAAGTTTTAAAAATAAGGTTAGTATACCATTCCTCTCAGAGCAGAGCCCTTTGGTTTCTCAGCAAATTGAGTGATACGCCCAGATTCATCAATTTTCATCAATCCATATTCTGAGGCTCGGCTGCAAAACAAAAGAAACTTGAAATTTACTCACTAACTCATCAAGAAAAACATTGATAAATGATTTTCTGATGCCAAAGGAAAGCCACATTTCATATTTTCAACTAGTAAGGGGGCTTTAAGGGTTATCTATGGATGTAAGGAGTAAAGATGCCACATTTACATAAAAACATTTATTGAAAAATGATTCCTCAGCATTTTTGGGCATTAAAAAGAGTTACTGCTATACTTCTATCTGTAGACATTCAAATCCTCGAATGATGATTAATGCTTTGCTTTGGGGGGGAAAAAAAAAAAGGTGAATAGACAGTCACAAACCTATCATCCATGGGTACACATGAAACCGTAATGTCAGCATTTGTGTCAATATGTCTCTGCAGGTATAATTTCCGTTAATTAGACAAATATTTGCAACATGCAATGAGTTACTGATTGCAAGATATTCTGATCGAATCACCAAGTACCTGAACAAAGTCCATATAGTCCATTCGGTAAAGATGGTCACCAGACAAGATAAGAATGTGTTCGACATTTTTATTTTTAGCATCCTACAACATGTTTAGAATCATCATTAGTCCTTTGTTCAATGAGTTTTTCAATACCATTTAGCTTCTATAAAACGTACCTCAAACACCCATATAAATTGTCTCACAGCATCTGCTGTTCCTTGAAACCACTTCTTACCTGCTTCCCCTGGTGTCTGAGTAGCAGCTAGAACCTATTTCAAATACATATTTTTCTTTTTAAGCTAAACAGAATCTAAAGGGACGCATAACTAAAGTTTTTTTTTTTTTTTTAATCTCTAACAAGGCACTTAACACATTAATATTTATTAGCAAAGAATAAATGAAACTTCAAAAAATTTCAAAATGAGATTTCTTGCTATATGCAGACGGTTTGGATAATTAACACTTCACTAGGTTTTAGTCCACAACTACATCTTACCTCCACAAATCCATTCCCAATATTAACACCATTTCCAAAGTTATACGTGCGAGCAAGGTGGCGATTAAGGGAGAAAGAGTTGAATTGAGTTAATATGAAAATATTCTGTATCCCACTGTTGATGCAGTTACTCATGGGTACATCAATTAGCCTGTAACAGCCTCCAATTGGAACCTGCAGAACAAATCATGTGATAACACATTGAAATATTAATTTTCATGTCAATTGTAATTTAATCTCTAATAATTTTTTTATTTTTTATTTTTTTTAACTCTGTAGTCCCTAAGTTCAATATTGTTCTTTGTGAAAATGGCATACTTCTAGAAGTGAAGTCACTTCTTTTTCCTCGCAGACTAAGAATAGCAATATAAATGAAGAAGCAGAGTCTCCCTACATGATGTCGATTGCCGATTTTCGTCGTCATCAAAAGCTAACATACTGAATTTTACCATAATCAAAACCCAAGACAAATACTACACAATAAGCAAAAGTATGTTAGAACTTCACTTACAGCAGGTTTAGCTCTCTTGCTGGTAAGAGGAAAGAGCCGAGTCCCAGCACCCCCACCAAGAATTATTGAAGCCACGCTTTTAGGATCTGCCTTTCGAGGATCATCAAAGTTTGGCGCTTCAAATGCCTGAAACCATTTTTAAATGCAAATTCATACAAATCAAACAAATATTTCAAGAACATATATGAAATCTTGAGGTGAATTTATTCACTCACCACCAATTCTTTGTTGATATCGCGTGTCAAAACCGAAAATGCAACTCCAGGCTTGAGATTTTTTCTCCTGTTTTCATTTCTTAAATTCTGCGAAATCAGTTTTCGAAAAGCATTATTTTTCAAACTCCCTCTGATTTTCTCCCCCCAAAATCCATTTCCCTCATGGCTAAAACGCTTATTGGTTTGCATTGGTTGCACTTTAGCTTTAATGGCCACACAGCAAGACTCCATAGTTAAATCCTAAATAATTAAGCAAAGATTCTAGAATTTATTATGTAAAAAGAACTGACTATGGAATCCTAGGATCTCAGTACTCGTGCACACCGAATATAAAAGGCTAAAATGCCTTTATTAAAGATCCCAGTTCTCGCAAGAATGTCCCACGAAAAATCTTGAATCTTGATTAAGAAAAAAGAACTAAAAAGTAATGGCTTTACACAGCAAATCACTGATCCACGTCAAATTTAAGCCCCACAAATTAATAAATAATAACTCAGATCAGAAAACACTTTTATCTGTCAAAAATCAAAACCAAATAGCTCTTCGAAAATCACAAAATCAAATCAAACAAAGACCCTGATCAGAGTTTTATTCAAGATCCGAGATTCTGAAAGCAACTGAAAGTTTGACACAACAAAAAGATCATCGGAGTTTGACAGATTTTAGGTGGAGAACTGGTGTCAAGAATGTGAATTTTAGTGAAACAAAAAGGCTCAGTTAGTTGTACGCACGTGAATCTCTAGAATTTGGTTAGATGACTAATACTAATTATAATTAGATTTAATGAAAGATCCGTTTTTTTTATTCACTTCTAAGCGACAAGTGCAGACTCCTAGGTTTACTTAGGAACAACAACGTGGAAGATTTAGTACACTTCCATTCTATTTAATATTTATTAATTATTCTATTATTGGCCTCAAGATTTCATTTTTTTGCTTTTCAATTCCAATCCAATTGGTGATGGTGCACACAAAAAGTCAGCAGAGTAGTTAACTATTCTCCAATGTTGTAAGGATAGGTGTCAAGTGGGACCCTGAGATACCAGATACCAATATTCGGTGGTCTATGATGTGAGTTGGGTCGACATAATTTAAAAGGTATACAATGATTAGACAAGCTTGAAATTAATTTTAAAAAATACAAATGGGGTCAATAATAGACGTTGCTGTTGCAATAATGAACAAAAAATTGAAAAAAACGTATGGATGGCAAGGTCTCCAATGTTTATTGGTATCTTGTGTGGTAATTTCTAAAAGGTATTTCTACTTGTACATCAAGTGGTGTACATAAAGGATTTCCCTCCTTACATTGGGAGTGAGATCCACTGGAATAATATTTTTTTATTTGAGTGGATCCCACCCCCCATGTGAGAGGGTGTAATCCCTGATGTACCAGTATCACTAGCATTGTCCTTTCTAAAATATCATATCATGGTTTCCAAACCCAAATATATAAAATTGGAACTATTCATAAAATTGGCATGTTTGATTAGAGGCGAGCACAGGGTTGGATTGATTTCGGATCAATTTCAACTTGACAACCAAATTGATAGTTTTAATTAGGTGAAATCTCTACTAAAAATCGAACAAGAAGACATATAAATTGACACAAGTATCAATATCGTGACGTGAATCGTAAAAGCACGGATGTGATGTGCCAAAAAATTTGCAGTTTCAAGTTTTTGTAATAATTATGATCCATACATTTATTTAACTCTTAATACAGAATCATTCAAATCAGGACGATTCGCCGAACATGAGAAGTAGACGAACATAAGTCGGGTTGGTTCGATTCAATTTGTCCGGTTGAATAATTTTTTTCTCTTGAAGGCCAAATTTTTTAAAACCGACTTCTCAAATCTAGATTTGTGGGTTGATGCTTTAGGCCCGGGATAATCTCAAAAATCTGTACTTTTCACTGATGGAACAGTCCAAACATGATAACAAGACCGGACTAGGATCCCAATCAAATCAACCCGTCCGTTTGACCGAGTTTAATGACTATGTCCTAACTGAGTGAACCAAAAAGATGTACCTTTCAATAAATAATTACTGCTTGTCATATTAGATTACTAAATAAAATAAGTATTATTAAACTAAAACTATGTACGAGAAATAGATGGTAGTGTTTAAAAAAATATCTTAAAAATAGAGTCTTTATCTATTTTTCTAATTTTAATATTAGTTAAAAAAAATTGTAGCAACAATCTTAAACCTTTGAATTTTTTTACAGACTTTACCATAACATTCAGATGTGTCACCAATGGTTCCAAACCTTTGAAAAATTAGCACGTAAGGTTCAAATAGATGGATTCCATTCATTTGATCGTTAACCAAGAAAATGTGTTCGGATTGAATTTAAAGAGGGTAAATGGTAAATTCTTCACTATTCTACGTAAAACAATTAAAAAAAGTAAAGAGAAAATGGACTATTCATCCACCCCAACCCCAAACTCCATGCCCCAACCCAACCACTAAATCAAAACCAAATCAATCCATACGCCGCCTTCTTCCACATCTACCACCACTCGTCATTGCCGCCGAACTCCACATGCACTTCATTATTGTGTTTGCGAAAATGTAAAAATATTATTACAAATTCTGCTTAAAGTGTGCGAAAATTTTCAACAGTCTTAAGAGCAAATTAGCATAAAATTGCTTGCAGGAGCAACAATAAATTAGTCAAGGATTAAGAATATCCGGTACCATGAATGGCAAAGTGATGGACTAACATTAGAATATACACTCCATTTTTTCATTGCTAAAAAGTGAATAAAGTTTGCACGTACCAAGCAATGACTGCTCTGCATTCATCAAATTAGAGATGGACCAAACTTTTGAATCGAACGATTTTTACTTAAATTAAATATTCGAATATGTATTTGAATCGAAAATTGATGAGTTTAGTTCAATTCCCGTTTCTAGACCAAAAATCGAATAACTGCATAAGAATCGAATCTCCATAATTTTTATTTATTCATTTATTTTTATTTTAGATAAACCAACTTATTTTATTTTTAAAAAAAATAAATTTACTAACTAATTAAAAGTCCAAGAACCGAAGAAGCGAATAAGAACCAAATCTCCCTAATTTTTTTAATTTTTTATTTTAAATAAGTCCAATTATTTTATTTTTTTTAAGTAAACTGCTAACTAATTAATTTAGTCCAAACCCAAAATATGATTTTCCTATTTCTAATTTAAAGCCCAAGTCAACTTAATCAAATTGATCTAAATTTTACCCAAATTTCTTATTATACCGTAGTGCGTGTTAGAGAAATTGAATTGGAAACTTGGATGCACCCCTCTAAATTATTGTGAGCTCGCTATTCATATCTTCATGTTATTTTAACAGTCAAATCTATGAAGGATTCAATAAAGACAGGCGTAAAAGTTTCGTTATTTTGTAAGAGCTAAAATTGAACATGTCATTGATTGAATTAATATAGCATTGTTGTAAATATTAAAAAAAAAAAAAATTATTGTACAAAAATCGAGAATCGAATATAACCGAACTCGAACAGTTTTATAATTAAATTTGGACACGACGGTTCCACTTATTAAATACCCTAAAATTCGGGTTCGGTTCTCTTTAAAATTGAACCGAATCGAACCACACCGACAGTAAATCAAACTAAATATAAACTAAAGATAATATTGTATATTGATGCATGTCGGTAATTTTTTTTCCGTCTTATAAGTAGACTTATAAGCATCTAAACAACACGTTAGGTTCGTTCTTCACACACATTCTGCCCCATCAGAATTTTTTTCTCAATTAATTGTATTTCAAATAGTGTTAAGACATAACTGTTATTAGTACACATAGGTCGACAAAATAAATAAACTGACTCAACTGACCTTAGGTCGTTTCGATTTGTGGAATTTAAGGAATTTTTATTGTATGGAGCTTCTCGTTTACGGAGTGATATGACATTGTGATCTTGTGCAATTGGAACATGAGAGAACAATAAAGAAAGAAAATAAAAAATAAATAAAACTTTTGTTTGTGAACATTTATTTGTTAAAACATCTGTTAAAATAATTTATCAGTCCATTTCTACTTGACATTTCTGTTAGTATTAGTATTAGACGGAGTCGGAATGACTATTTGGAATAGAAAAAGGTTTCGTGATCAAACCAAACAGACTCTATGACAAGTTTGATGAGTAACAAATAAGTTTTACCCCTAAATTTAATGGTTGAAAGCTATGTTAGAAACAAAATAAGGAAATAAAAGAAAATTTAGGACATATTCTCAACTTGGAGATGACAACGAGATGTATGCATGACAAGGAACAATACCTAAAGAAACACAAGCGCCTATTCGTGAAATGGAAACCATCGTGCTACTAGCTCCATCTATTGCCGAGGACCTACCAATAATGAAGCCCAACTCCACGTCCCCTGCCCAAACCAAGCTGTGGAGCTTCTAGCTCCATCGATGCACCTACCATTTCCAGTTATGGTACAGATGATCAAGCTCATCTACCCCTCAATCGTGTTGTTGAAAACTAAATTTTCTTGAATAAGAGTGTCTATTATCGAGCCACCACCTCTAAACACTTAGAACTACTGCTTCGTGTAGTGCTTTTACATACTCACTTTTGGTGTGAATTGCTTTCATCTCAATGATTGTGTTGAAACTGTTGGAAAATATATGGCAAA
>CAIGRS010031139.1:1265-21132 GCA_903798395.1 Fraxinus floribunda
ACAGAAGTTTGGGAGCCTCTCGTAGGCAAATCGAACCCAGAATGGTTTGTAGGATCCCACACAGATCTTCTTACCACGGAGCAAGGGCTTTGAAACATCCAGACGGACCCGAACACGAAGGAAGTCGCCTCTTGCAATGTCATTTTTATCAATATCTATATCAATGATTTTTCCAAGTTGTCGCCCTATAGATTCTCCCATTTTCCAGTTGCGGACCATGATAGGAAGGTCGTAAATTCTTACCCAGAAGTTCGCCTCAGAGAAGGAAACCTCGTGGATTTGCTCAAGACCATCAATGTCTTTGGTTAAGACCAAGTGTTTGTCAAAAAGCCATGGACCTTCACGTTTGACGCGTTCCTTATCCCGGTTATCTTCAAATTCTGCTAGAAAGAGATTCTGAGAAATATCTTGAATGCTCAGTGTTTTGTTTGGTCGCCATAACCGCTTCATGGTGTTCTTGAAGGCCTCTTTGTTGAAGTGTTTGGTAGATAAAAGTTTGAATAGCAAGCATTTATCGCTTCGATGTGGAGTCAGTACCTCTGTTTCAGCAATCACTAATGCATCTTCTTCCTGTTCCGTGAGGGAAAGTTGTTCACACATGTCTGCAATATCCGATTCCATGAAATCCTAACTCGAAATCTCGAGGGGGAAACTTGCACAGGCGCAGGGGGGAAACCTCTACTCAGCGAGAGGAATTGTTAAAAGAATTAATACTTGATTGAGATAAAAGTTGACATTGTCGAAAAGAATTAGATCTCTATTCAAAAGAATAACAATTTATTATTTAATACATTAATATGATTTTTTTTTATTGACTCGTGTATCAAATAATAAACTGTCATATGTATGTCATGTAGTGCGACTACCGATAATCTTCACAATGAATGACATTATTCGAATTGAAAAATCAATATGGGAGGTTAGGATTTGGTCCAAGTTTGGTTGGATTAGGCGTCGATTTGTCTAAGTTATTAAATGTTATCTCACTTTTTAAGTTTAAATCAAAGAAACGTATTTGTCATGCCTAATTTAACCAGGCTTAAGCCATCATCTAACTTCTAACTTTAAAAAAATCCAGCATTAAAGGTAAGCAATTAGAATATTAATTGTTGGCTCAAGATAGCAGCTGGCACCCTAAGTTTTAATTGTTGCACCCACATTTTTTTTTTTTATACCCAGGTGTCCTAGTTTTTTTTTGCCAGACTAAATCTTGGACCTCCAAGACCCTTGCCCCTAGAACCTTTGAGGAGATAAATCACGAAATATGTCTCAATTGGTTCTCAGGTTCCCCTCACCAAATGTGCACTTCTGCGGTCAAGGGTTGTTGCACCACATTTTAATTTTACTTAACCTCGTTAACCTTTGCATATTATAGAATTTATGTTTTTAACTCTTTCTTTTTATTTTTTTGGTTCTCGCCTTTAATCTTTAATTAATTAGCACGTCTCGTTGTAGATGATAGTTTTCACTAAAATAGTTCATTTGTGTGTTTTGAAATTAAGAAAAAAAATATTTTATCACGCTTTTTATTTATTATTTTTAAAAAAATATATATATGTATGATGGGCTAAGCCGTCTGTCCTCTCCATGGACTTCGAGATGGAAACAATTACCATAGACGAACTATCGTAATTACCAATATTTTAAAACCAGGTCCGAGCATCAAACTAGAAAAGGAAAGGTTCAAGAGTCAAAAAGTTCAACCGAGGTTGAATCGGGGTCAAACTGGATGTAATAAATAAATAAAAATTTTATTTTTATTTTGATAACAATAAATAAAAATTTATATGTGATAGTAATAATATTTATTATGAAAAAGAATTACTTAGTCCGAAAAATAATAATAAAAAAGAATGTTATTATTCGACAAAAACTAGCGGTTTGCATTTGTGACATCCAAGCTCTGACAGCTATTCTTAACATCACAATTTGATCGATCATGCATTTGTGAATATACGGGTTTTAATTTTATTTGAAAGAAAACTTGAAGAAAAGGATTGAGATAATTTGTACTCTCTATCACTATTTCTCCCACTTGTATTGATGGCAGATTTACCATCTGATCATCTACGGTCGGAGCAGCCGAAATTCCTAATGTATCACTTCTTGTTCGACAGAATAACATAAAATGGAACCACAAACCGTGTGACAAGATCAGCTCCCATTTCACCATACATGGCTTTCAATGGTGGCACCCCTACAATAAGTGTTACCCAAGTGTTATTCTTGGGTCAGTAACACGCTTCTCTTTTATCTTAGTTTAAATAACAGTAGGGGTGCCACTATTGAAAGTCATGTATGGTGAGAGGGGGTTGATCTTGTTACACAGTCACTTTTGTGGTTCCATTTTATGTTATTCATGCTGGAAATTAGTCGAACAAGAAGTGATACATTAGGGATTTCGGCTGACCCGGCTTTAGACGATAGGAAACTAAATTTTTCATCAATTGAAATGGTAAAGACGTGGAAGAGAACACATTCTATTAATGAGAGCAAGGCATCATCTTTCTAATCTTTGATGAAGACTGTGTGGAATAAACTTGTTGGCTAAAACTACGCCTACAACGGCTCTAGATGAAACATGTGCAGCAAGGAAGAGATAACACATCTTATAAGGATTGACATGAGCAGGGAACTCTAATGTGAAAATTGGCATTATAAAATAGCAATTGAAGCGGTTTCTAGCATCACAATGGTCTGGTTTAAACCTATATATGCCACCACTTTTAAGGAGCCATAGTAATCTAATGCCAAGGCCGCATATACTGGCACCATTGCCACCATCTTGCAAAAATTTTACCAAGCTATATATGCATATAAGAAAGTCTGGCCTGTAAATACCGCACCGCCGGAATGAAAAATGGGAAAGATGGATCCTGATGATTTCGTCGTTCGATGTGAATTAGGCCTAGTTGGCAGGCCTGTACCAGGAGGCTTCAATGCTGACTTTTGAGATGTAAAGATTATGCAGATCCAATGAACTAATTTGCCTTTTTATCCGTTGGTTGAAACATGCTAAGTGCCTTTTCTCTGTTTGTTAAAACATGCATTTGCCCTGATTATATATACTCTGGATATATTTTTTAAACACTGGTACGAAATTGCATGACATGAGTAAAACAGAATGGTTCGACTGCCACACCTGAAGGTTTTTAGGCAGCATGAAAAATGTTTTCATGATTTTCAGGATTAGAGAGTCTTCTTATATATACGTATATAAGCACACAAAAATTTCATATTGTGAAGTGTACATTCATAAGCTTTTCTCCAAAAATTAAACAAAAGATGATAGCTTGGTAAGATATTTACAAGATAGTGGTGGCAATGGTGCCGCTGTACGTGGCCTTGGCATTACTCATTAGGCTACGGCTCCTTTAGGTGGTGTCCATTTTTCACCTTTGAGCTCACAGCTCATGTCAATCTTTTTAAGATGAATTATCCTTTCCTTTATCCAGAGCCATGTTCAGGGTTATTTTTGGCACTATAATATCGCTTCCTCTCTTGATTGGCTATTACACCATCTTAGATACTCTCCATTGATGGTCTGACTAGGAGTTTCCGTCTGACCATCAATTCCAAAACATATTGAAGATGCTTTCTAATGTTAACTAATTACATTTTTACATTCAAGCTATTCAAAGGTGTCAAATTATTGAAACTTGTGGAACTCTGAACTCAAAAAGAAATGATGTCCAAGCATGAGATAGCATCAAGAGTCGGAGAAAATAATAAAAGCAACCAAATGGCACTGTATTTTCATGACATGAGTGAAACAGAAGGATTCAATTGCCACACAGCATGTAAAGAAACCAAATAGACGTTCTTCATCTCATACAGTAAGTATGATTCACAACTATTTTCTCTCTTTCCATTATGAGAAAGATGTCTGTAATTTCCATTTGCTCATTTCATCTGTCGTAAGGATGAAACGTGCTTGGCCAGATTTTCCAGAAGTAATTGATCATATTATTTGCTTCCATTCTTTTGTCTTTAGTATGTCATTACGTATTTGTTCAGTCCTCAAAATGAGGAAACGCTTAAAGGCTTATTTGTTCTTTTACTCTAAAGCATCCTTTTAGAAGAGTTTGCAGATATGCTAAATTCTCAAATGAGGAAACAATTTAAAAAGTCACTTCTATAGTGAGTATAGAAAGTATCCTAGTCCTGGATAGATTTCCAGAAGTAATTGGTCATATCATTTGCATCCATGCTGTTGGTCTTTGGCATCTTATGAGGTAATTGTTCGTCCCCTAAAATGAGTAAGCACTTTTAAGGGCACATTTTTTCTGAACTGTAAAATGTCCTTTCGGATGTGCAAATCTTATTGTTAAGCAATGCAACTATTGATTAAGTAACATGTGCCTTCTTGGTTTTAATCTCTTGTATCATCCATCGCCAGTCTCTTTCTCTGCCTCCTACGAATTTGGAAAAAAAAAAAACCTACTAACAGAGTTTCATTTTAAAGGTTTCTACCAATTATTCATGTCTAAGTTCAAGACTTCTCTCTTTCAACAGAAATGCCACAGTAGGGGAACATGGATGGGACGGAAGAGGGAAATAAGTTTTTGGGTAGATGAGAGAACATGAACTATCCATTCAAAAGTTTTGAAATCTGTTATTATTTGCCTATTCCAAGGTTGATATTCATTAATAAGACATAGTATAAATGTCCCAACTCTCCCAACAAACAATGCATCTTCTTCTTAGTTCATGCATAAAAGGTTGACATTCCAATTTCATACAATGCAAATACAAATTTAGTTATATATATCAATTGATCCCATAAAAAGAGGGTAAAAAAGGTCCTGCATGTCAGTTTTGCAGAATACCTGTGATCACTTGAAGAAGTCATTGTCAGGAATAGGTGAAACCTCGTAATTCGGTGACATTTGATGAGACCAGCAAGAAATGTTTGACTTGCCATCATACCAAACTGTTGTTTATACTGTCACTGTAGAAACAACAAGCAAGCAAGCAGTAAATTCAACTAAAAGATGTTCCCAATATCACATAAACGTAATCAAATTCAAGAGTTTCTGAAAATAAACAGAACTAGTTGAACATAAAAATATTTACCAGAAAGATCCATTGTACACATCCATTCTCGAATACAAAACTTGTCTTCATGCCCATTGTAACTTGTTGTACTTTTCCATTCTGCAATGCTAGATTTAACAATCTGATCCAATGTTCATGGATGACTTCATCTTTCTCACATTAGCACATCTGATACTTAACCAACATCTAGACAATTAGCTTCTTATGATAATGACATTTTATTCCTCTCGTTAAATTTTACTAGATTTACTTAAATAAAAGCACAAGTAAATATAGCATTTAAATATCAGGTAATAGCAGTATGTCATATTCCCAGTACATTTGAATGATTTAAACAGTAAGTTATTAAGATGCATTCTTCTAGAAAAAATACTGCATTTAATTACATTAGAACAACCTAGTATTGATCTAGCATTTGGCCAAGTGGCAACCAACGTTCTACTTCTAAATTGGAAAAGCAGGTTCCATATCCCATTCCCTGAACTGGAATTATCAATGTTTCAGGTTACATTGGATAGCATTAAGAGTGAGATCCATTATGTTTTCATATCCAGAAATTGACCTAGAGAACTGTGATAATAGTAGGCCAATCTGTGAAAAAGGTGACAAATAATAGAAGTTAAAAGATAATTTAAAACCAAAATTAGTTCTTTCCAAAAGATAATAGCACAAACAAGCTAAGGAAACATAAGTGACAACAACTCTGATTGTATGAATGATGCCTACAATATATAAACCCTCAACAATATAGATGGTGACAATGATGATAATAACGTTATATGCAACTGATGAGAAATCAACCATAAATATTAGAAACTGGTGTTTCAATTAGAAATATTTGTGTACATATGAGAAGACCAACACTGAGCCAGATGAAAGTTGCTCCAAAACAAAACATTGGGAGATTTGAGTCACAAAAATCAGAAAGATGGCTGTCTGAAAAGATGAAAATTTCACTATTGGCTTCACCAAATGTGACCATGTTTGCAGATTCTTATAATGCAGTGAAGTGCTAAAACTCACTTCAAATTGAATTCTATACATCTCCATCTATGGGAATGAATGTACAAGAACTGGTATTTATATCATCCAATGATTGAGACTCGGGTTTGAAGAATCAGTTTATCATTCTGAATCACTGTTAATCATCACCAGAGGGTATCTGTCTTGCTTCAGAGAAAGCTATTTGCCTGTTATTTGTAGAGCCTGCTTCCACGAGCCCTTTCCCGGGCAAACTTAATACACCAGTTCCTGATGATGAAGCCAAAAAACGACGAACTTCTGCAGTGTCGCCTGATGATGATGCAGCAAGATTGTGTGTGTAAACCCTCATTGGGTGGTCAAACTTGCAACTTGGACCAAACTTGCAGATTCCATAACGAGAGTAGAAAAGACACAGAGGCTCTGCCTAAAACCAACAAAAAGGAGACAAAAAAAAAGGTGTGAAACAAGAAATCCTCAGTTGATTCCTTCAAAAAACTTAGTACAAAAAATGTTAACTATAGTAAAACGTCTCTCTTTCTCCTGCCCCCCTATTCTTTCCTCGTCAACCTGTTCCTCTTGTCTTTCATCCTTATTCCAATTTCTCTCTTTGAATAATGTCAAAATATGTGGCACATATACAAAATGTTGAACCACATCATTACAAATGCCTGTTGAAACTAAATTAAATATTCAAAACGGCAAAAGCCTATGATAACCATTATATATCCAAAAAAAGCATGATCAAATTTTTATTTATCATTACATATTGTTCATGAAACTTCACAAATTTGACCAGATACAGCTATCTGATGAAACTACTCAGAATCCATCAGAGGCTATTTCCTTTAGCTCTTGTCAGGCCGCATCCAGCCCCCTCAGGAAAAAAAAATCAAGATCCCCATCCTTGACTTAAAATGGAAGGTGTAATCAAAGAACGAGAAACCAGAAGTTTGAGCCCAAGTGTATTATAACCATTCATGCTTGCCTCTACATGTAATATGGAGAACTTCTGGAGTAAACCATTTCAAAATTAAACTCTCTCTCAAAAGAAGCATTGAAAAGAAGATCAAAACATTTAAAAGTTAGTATAGAAACTATACGTTGAACTTTATACAAAATAAAAAAATATTTTTTCATGGTTGATAAGGGATCTTAATATAATGTAGCACAAATTTCTCTTTGGTGTAAAAAAAACTCATGTAATGCTCGGAGTATGTAATGGGACATCTTCTGTTTCAACTCATCACGGCAAAAAGAATCTTTTTGCAGAAGAAAGGCCATTAAGTATTAAGATAATAAAGAAACAGATAGTTGAGGTAAATTAACTTGGGGAAGTATTTAAACACAAGTTTTACAAGTGTGAGAGGGAACGAAATTGTTCTTTTAAGATATGATACGGTCTACTACAGGTTTTTATAATTTACTCTTGTTTCTAAATAATTGTCATAATTTTTTAATTAAATTCTCCTAATCTTATTATTATCTTAGAGTAAGCCATGGAAAGAGTAAGGTTGTCCGTTTATGACCTGAGTTTACGTGTTCAAAACACAAATTCGTCTTCTCTACTGAGAGTAAGGCTGAACTGAACTCTTAGACCTTGCACCAGCAAGGAAATCATCCACCGTGCCGCCTTCTCATTTTTATCATTATCATGCTATTCATGAGTATCTGAGAACTACCTTGGTATGTCCACGTTTTTAAATTTGCCTCTCCCTTAGCCGGAATTTTGCAATAGATTAGACATGCAAAGAAAAGAACAATGGTGAACTCAAATAAATTGAAGCAAGATAGTGAAAAGGTGAGTACAAAGCACTCTGAGAATCAAAAAGGAGGATGGCATACTAAACTCACAAGCACAAGTGCACCAAGAATATTTCTAGCATCTAACTAAATGACCTGCCTAAAACCGCCAAATATGCTGGTAAGGTTGTTTACAGATAACAAAGATTGTTTTCAATGCCCAATAACAGTGCACATAAAAACCATATGGAACCACAAATTACATAGATCTCAGATGGAAAGTGTGCAACAAGCTTTTCAAGAGAAATAGTCGAAAGCTAACAAGAGTTAAGATGATGGCTTACGGTAAGTTGTGTGGAGAAAATTAAGAAAATAAGTAACCAAAATTACTTACTGGCCTCAAAGGAAGCCCGATTGGACTTAAGACACAGTCTGGAATAGGGATAATTCTCTCTCTGGGGTGATGAAATTTACAGACTGCACCATATTTGCAGTCCCCAGTTTTCATATAGAATTGGCATTCTGGCTGGCCAGGTCTCTCGGGAAACTCGTTATCTCTCTGCAATGCATAACACCCCATAGGTGTAGAACCAGAACAAAACTGAGATTCTGTGCTTGCAGCTTCACCCTGTCGTGAGCCGTTCCCTGCTGTTGGATGTTGGCTTTCTGAAGATGAAACAGAAACCAGCTGAGCCTGGAAAAGATACCATCACCTCAGCAATTTCAGAATTCAATAATTACATAACTTCTAATCACTTGGTTAAAATTCAAAATGCAAGAATGCTCTCTACATGTAAGGACACTTGATGCATTAAAGAACAATAAGCAACTATACCCAAGGAAATATAGTAACCGATCATACAGGATATGTAGCAGCCAAGAAAAAACGTGAAAGTGACACAAATATCTTGCACAATCATTATCACATTTTGAATCAAAGACACCAGAATACTACATTGCAAATGACAAATAAATGTGCATCTGTTCTAATATCTCAACTCAAACTACAGGCTAATTGGAGGGAACTTGAACTCTCTCTGAACCCAGATAATTCAATTTTTGTATACAATCACGTATTTGTTTATTATTTGCTTATATACTTAATTGTGCTGCCAAAGTAAGGGTACAATTTCTCCATGGGAAGCATCAGTGCTGCATGCTTCCTAACGCAAAAATAACTTTAGAAGGTGCTGAAGATGTCCATCCAGTACCTGAATAAAATTTCTAGGTTTAAAAACTAAGCCATACACAAGATTCATTAATGAACTCCAAAACTCTAAAAGTTTCAACTTCACATGAGTATATAGATCGTGATACCCAGGTTCATTTTATAAGTAAAAATTAGTACAAATTCCTTATATAAATAAAGCATTTTCTTCATAGTGATTTTTTGTTTCTCGATATTCACTCTTCCTGATCAACATATGTGATTAAATTTGTAGCCATTTTCTCATTTACTTGACCGTCCCAAATACTGTACCTTCAAATTCATGTCAAAAGAAGAAGCAATACAAAAATAAAGAATAATCAGAAAGGTTACATTGTACGGGTTCCATCCGGGAACTGATATCACTCCCTGAGGCATAATCACCGGTGCATAACTTGAAGGGCTTTGCCACCTTGGACTCGGAACATAAGAAGTTCTTGACAAGGGAAATGATAGCTGGCCAGGAGTTGTTGAAGAATGGATAGGAGGATAGACAGAACCACGTAGAGAGACCATTACGTTCGACGGCTGGGGATGGTGGAACTTACAAGTGTTCCCAAACTTGCATTGTCCAGTTCTCAAATAATAGGCACATTCGACCTCATTCTGTACAAAGGGAAGATATTCCCTTAAAAAGATACCAAAATATGAAACTTAACTCAAACAATGAAAGTATGATGGTTGATCGAGGGATTTAAATTCCTACATGATCTACAGCAGTAAAGAAAGCACCATCTAGGGTAATAACTAAACACTATCTCTTATCTTTGGCCAATGATAGCGAAAAGGCCTAACAACTAAAAACGGAGGGAATACCAGGCGCATCCTCATTGTATTATCATGTACCTGTGTAGCATGTACTCATGCCCGCTTCTTATTCCAGATCATACGATCAACTAACTACATTTGTTTACCTCTATCAAATTGCCTCCTAGTGTTTCTTCAATAACTTAGTGCCCTTTACCAGAATTAATACCATTGGACATCTCAGAATTTTCAGGGAATCACCAATTCTGATATGCAAGCACTTGGATACAATGTTATCTGATTTCATGCTCTAAAGCTTTTGGCACTATTATGAAGTGAAATAAACACGAGCAATCATTGATCAGAATGTGCCATTCAGCTTGAAGAAATAAATTTAGCAAAAAATGACAGAGAAAGTCCAAACCAGGCGAAGTGGATAACCCAAAACATTCAAGGCAACTCTTCCAGCAATTCCAGATTTGTCTCTTGGGTGATGAAACTTGCATGTAGGTCCAAACTTGCAGGTACCAGTTTTCAAGTAATACTGAAGAAGATACAAAATATTATATTGAATGAATTAACAAGCAACTAATTATGAACAAGGCACACTAGATTTATTTTTTATGGAAGCAAACGAAGCTCGAACACACAACAAGCTAAGAACATCCAACCTCCCCAAAGAATATACTGGTTCTAGTGAAAGAAATGGAACAATCTTAAGAATGAGCACCTTTTCTTGAAATAATAATAAACTAGTAAAAACACTTGAGGAAAGGAGATAATAATAAGCGTTATAATTTACATGAAATTTCTGCACCAGAAGTGGCAGCTTTCCTGAAATATACTGAGCCTTTAGCGCACACACGGTCATCCTATAAAATTTTATCAAAGAGAATTATGCATATTGAATGTTTTGGGCACACAATTGCACGAACAAGGTCATTCAAATTGTGGGTCCTATCTAAGATCTTTAATCAGATTAAGTTTAGTGATGCATGAAGGTCTTTAAATCGCTTGATCTCGAAGAAAGTATAGGTTTTATGCCTGACATAATGATAGCATGGTTTAAATAACAGTGAGAACTAAGGCAAGTGTGAGCATTCATACCTGACATTCTGGTTGTCCTATTCTTTCTGGGTACTCTCCTCTCATCCATGCTGTGGCGATAGCCTATGATGAGGAGTGTAATAAGTTTTATCAAATCCAAGAGTGTTCAGATCTATACAGAATACTTAAATGCGAAAAGTGTGTGCAAGTACTCATGAGTTCACACACTTTTTTATAAAATATTGATTCTTCTAAATTAATGTCACTATAAGTCATGAGAACTGGAAAAGATTATGCCATGCGAGCAAGTAAAATCACTTAAGCCTCTGTTTTGATCTCAGAAATGTACTGTGGAGTTTACTTTTTCTTATTGAGCCTCTGTTTACGAGATTGACATCAAAAACCTAAGCCTTCCAACTACATTACTGAATTGGATGGAAAAGAGCAAAATGGCCAACATTCTTGAAAGCATATAGTGTTCATTTCTCTACATAAATAAATTGTGTCCAACCAAAAACAAATTATGCCATTGGCGCTTAAAAACGAATCCCATCAAATAGGTATTCGAGAAGAATGGATTAAAATTTATAGGTGGTCATTTCAAATCCGATCGCCAAATTCCCATACAATGTTTCCAGGAACATAAAGTAACAAGCTGCAAAATCTCATAGGTAATAACAAAAGCCATGCGCTAACAACTTTGTTTACATTCAAACTAGCACTAGAAACTTTCGGTCCTTCAAATAATTTTTTTAGTCCTTACCAGTTTCCTATTAGGAGGATGATTAAATCGGCAAGTAGATCCAAATCTACATAGGCCTGTTCGAATGTAGAATGAGCAGTCCAGTTCACCTTCACGCACGGGATAAGGTCCAGGCTCCATTGCTTCCCTTGATCTCAAGTTCATTTGCCACAAAGCATCTGAAAATGATATTAGCCGTCGTCAATTCATAATACCAGCATAATTAAATGACAAATGTAACTGCAAGAGTAAATCCCATAGACTTATAAGCCACATTTTATACCAGGTGCATGTTTTGTACACAATACTGGATAAAAGATTAAGCCCCTGTTCGACACACATTTTTTCAAAATACATTATTTGAAAACTCATTTTAAAACATACATTCTTCAATAAAATAATATTTTTCATCACTTCAATAACTTTTCATCACTTCTTAACCACATATTTCCCATAATATCACTATTTAAAATATATTATTTCCTCAATAATAGTCATCAAAGTCACCCTAAAGTGTATAAAGTACAATATTTCACCTTATTTTCTTCTTTAATGTTATTCCAATATACTCCCCGTATACAGACAACTCTTAATAATAATCAGGTACCTATTTTCCAATTTCCAAATATGGCCTCGCCTCATTAAGTAAAAAGGAAGAACACAAAATATCATACACAAATATAGTTTTCAGTTTAAATTTTTTTTATCTTTTCCTTTTACTTTGGAAATTTACCTATTCATGCAATGAACTGAAAAAATATCAATTGCCATAAAGATAATGACTTAAATTTATCACAGAAAAATTGAATCTTTTAAACAAACAATTTCACAGAAAAATATATAAGAGACCAAAAAAGATTAATGGCTGGAAAAAGACAGCAGAGAGAGAGAGAGGAATACCGCAAAAAACAATAAAAGAAATTGTTCATATTTTAGTTCCTGAGCTTAATAAGCATTTATAATTGAAAAAACAGCAATCTGCAGACTGCCAAAAGAATGGAAGTAATTAAATTATAGGCAGCAGAAATTGAAAGGCGACGACAATGTTATCTGCATGCGATCCATGAGTAAGCTTTTAGAGAGAATTTATTAAATATTATATTCAAGATCAATGATATGTGCACAATATATTGATTTAAATATAGTCTTTGACAGTGTTAATCTACGCCATTGCAAAATGAAGCAGGATCATGGAGAAGCCAATTTGAGAAAAGTGTTTCTGTGCGAGAATCAATTGCAATAAAACTGAGCTGATAATATTACCTTGGTGGCGGAAGGAAGGTGGCAAAGAGGAGGAGGAGGAGGAGGGAGAGGTGGCGGAGGAAGAAGCAGCGACGGCGGTGACAGACATGCGTGACATGGAGATTTTCACTATCCACGTGTCGCACCGTCCGTGAATCCATCCATGACAGCCTCGTCGCGCTATATTCTACTCGGGTAATGGGATTAATTCCGGGCTATCAAACTCGGAGGAAAAGCAAGCTGTTTCTAGCTAAGCGTGATGGCTCTCTTCTCTCCTCTCCACAGAAAGAATGAAAAAAGTACAGAGAGAGAAAATAGAAAGAATATAAACCAACCAAACAATAACATCCACGGACACACGCACACTCCCACCCCACATCCTTTCTCTAACCCCACAAATTTTCAATCTTGCCTTCAAATTATTTTATCGAGAGGGTGTTTGGTGATCAAATTTTAAGTGAATTGTGATAAAAAAATTTAAAATGTGTGGTTAAAAAGATGTTGATATTGATTGTTTGACTTTGACTTAGATTAAAATCAGATTTTAATCCGACTCAAATATGTCTCAAACATGCTACATGAGCATTATTCTATTACTAGAGATATTCAACACGCAAAATGATTTTATATTATTGCATTGTTTAGCAATGTTTGGTAGACATTAAAATTAATTTTTTAATAGATTTTAATAAAAGTCGATGAGATATGTGATTTAAAAGTTGTGAACTTCATGTAGTTAAAATCAATTATTAATTTTGACTTAAATTAAAATCTAAATTTCAAATTTCACCAAACATAGGCAAAACATAAAATCTCCAATTATTATAGGCATTCAAAACTTTATCTACTCTAATATCATATTGAATCATTCAATATAAAAGTGTAAACTATCATAGAATGAACATATCAATATAATTAACTAATCCATTATAGGTAAAATCCACGTTCATCTTCAATATTTATTTTATTTACATAATTAATTTCTGACAACATTAACCATCTAACCCTTTACAATAATTTTTACACATCCAACTTTATAAATTATATTTAGAACCTATTTGAGCTCCATTTTCTTGCAAAAATGCATTTTAAAAGGGTAATTTAATGAAGAATGTGTGATTAAAAAATAAGTAAAAATAATATCATTTTGCTAAAGTATGTGATTGAAAATAAGAAAAATAAAAATATATTTTAAAATAATGAGAACCAAACAAGGTCTTAATTCATCAATATAAGCAAATGTTCAAATAAGCAAAGTGAAGACATTTTACAGAAGTTTTTATTATTAAAAATCCACCTGAACTACTAATGCAAATTTCCCTACACATAATAGGATCGGTAATTAGAATGGAATTAACTGCAATGGACCAGCTTACTCATTTTATTATCATATTTATCAATATGAAGAGCTTCACGTGGAGATAGTTCAACTCTTCTAACAAAACAGAAACAAAAGCAAAAACCCTGCTGAACAAGCCCTTCGTGTTAAAAAGAGCCGCACAGAATCTGTGTAAAAGTAGCCACACTCTCCTGGGGGCTGGGCAGTGGCACCTCCATTTTTTTTTTTCCCCAGTAGTGGCATCTGTGGATTCTGTTTTCAAAAATATAAATAAATAAATAAGGGCACACATCACGACACGTTTATTCCTTTTTCTAATAGATCACAAAGAGCTCCTCGTGCATTAGCAACAGGTGTTTATTCACCGCTAACAATTTCACAGAGGAAAAAGATAATTAATGATAAATTAAAATACAGGCATTACCAACTCGCACTACTTTCTTAAAGCAGCTGGATGTGCAAAAATCGCATTTAGTCTATCATAAAATACTAGATAACAAAAAAAAAACAATACAATTCAAGTGCCGCGTATGACTAATACAATACTACATATCTGCACTTCTATGATTCCCGCCTAGTTTCGTATACCTTCCAAAACCACAATGTAGAACTTAGTCGCTTTCCTCATCATCTGCAAGTAAAAGCAAAAATATTATGACATGGAAAACACTCCTACGTATGTTCAGATTAGATTGTGCTCTTACTCTTGTACAAGGCCATTTATGTTCTTTGTGCAAGGTTGTACTCTATTTTCTTCTCATTTGCGGTTCAACAATTTTGAAATGCCATAATGTAATGATACTTTTGCTCAATTCTTGCTATTCTAACTCTTTGATTTAGTAACATTTCTCAACTTTCCAATTATGACAGAATATATTGTACCCTGGTATTAAGCATCACATTCTATCCTACCCTTCTATGCTGCAACTTAGAGGGTTGTAGACTTGTAGTTGAACCAACGTAACAAACTCAATTGACAAGCAGGCTGGCAACTACTCAGCGCCACAATCCACGTGACAAATATTTAATTGCACATATAAACCATCAAGAAAACTTGTAAGATGGGTAAGGGAGTTGGCATGAAGAATCTCAAAAGATGCATACCTTCATTGAATTCTTCACTGCTATCATCATCTTCATCTTCTTCTTCTTCATCTACTTCTTCTTCTTCTTCTTCTTCATCTCCTTCTTTTACTTTTTCACCATCTTCTACTTTTTCTTCCTGTTCATCACCATCACTGCCATCTTTGTCCTTGTTGTCCTTGTGTTTACTAGCTTTGACATCATCATCATCATCACCTTTAGCTTCTTCCTTTTCATCACTGTCATTGCCATCTTTGTCCTTGTTATTCTTGAGTTCACTAGCTTTGACATCATCCTCCCCTTTAGTTTCCTCGTGTTCGTCACTGTCATTGCCATCTATGTCCTCGCTATCCTTGTGTTTTCTAGCTTTGACATCATCCTTATTACCTTTAGTTTCTACTTTATATTTAGGAGCCATAAAACTGCTTGTTGACCTTCTGCGTGAACTTGAAATGATGTTGCTCATGTCAATGCCTTCAAGTTCTTTTGCTCTTTCTTTTCTCTTTCTACAGTCTTTAATTTCTGCGAGATTAACTCAATGACATCATTTCCATCATGGGTTTTCTTCCGGGGGTGTGTGCATGGTGGTGGGAAATCTTGGTTGGAGGTGGTGGGCGTGAAGAGACAGATATGTGGTGCACATGCAGGGAGAACATTTTATTGTGAAAGCATGCAGAACATGCAAAATTTACACTGTATAGTGGGGTGCCACAGTTTCCCTGTTTTTCAATACCTCAAATAATTTCTTAATTACCCAAGATTAGTTTCATTTTCAAACATAATTTTGGCATTCATTCAAAAGCCAATCTCTCTATAAGTGCACAGTGACAATTTTAGCAACTAAAATAATGCAGTAATGGAGACTAGAAGGTGGTCAAGACAAAGGCAAGCACAGTACTCTATAGTTGTGTGTGGCATATGTGACATTCTATACACCGACAGCTACTGGCTCTCAAAAGGGCTAGTCAAACACAAATGCTAGGATAGGAGAGCTGCTACCCCTACAACCATTGCTTTCCTCCCCCTTGTCCTCAACCACCAAGAGTCAAAGAAACACACACAGACAGACTGATGCCAGATGTAACTGACACAAACCAGCATAAGGAAAATGTGAGGAAGGACAGCCACATGGTGCATAGCATATAGAAGAATATAGACAAGAAAAATAAAGTAGTTTTTTTTCTCAGATAACATCTAAAATTGGGGAATATGTAGCCACGTTCCCCTTTATTTGGTTAAGCCAGCACTTGGGTGGAAATTCCACTTTTCTTGCCAAACAGGGTTTCTAACTTCTAATTTTCTAGCAACCATCCATGTCCCTTATGATTTTCATTTAAGGCAAATATTAAATCCGCTTAAAAGATAGTTTTGCCCTCACATTCAGATAACAATTTTAGCACATGTTTGGCAAAGCTTAAATTATAATATAAGCACGTCAAACATACTTTTTATCCACACATTCATTCTATGGACCCACAACTTATTACCCATTTTTCATCCAAACATTATACGGTAACCGGTGCTTAAATTTTAAGGGGAAAAAAAGAACGAAAAAAATCCAAACCCCAGCCAGCCCCCTCCTTCCAGCTTAAGTAATGGTTCTTGGAGATAGACTGTATAGATTTGATAAGCCAAGCGCAGCTATTTTATGATCTCTACTAAATACATGTTTGAATGGATTTTATCATTGGCCTACAGAGTCCATTAATGACTCTGTGATCATTGCCCTTGACGTCGAAACCGAGGGATTGCAAACAAAACTAGTGACAGATGGGTGTTAGATCCAAGAATCATGGGGAGTACCAAGTTGGTTGAGCGAGTTATCAAAAACAAGAGGGAGTAAGAAAGAATATTACAGTTACCTTTCTCAGTAGGATTGCTAGATAGTCCTTCTCTTTTGAGAATTCCTTCCAACTCCTTCACTAAAAAGGCTTCTCGTTTGTTGTCAAGTACTTGCTTGGCTTTCTTGTAAACTGTAGGAGCGATGCTGCTTGTTTTCAATTGAGAAAATGAGATACGGTCATAAGAGGTTGATAATGACAACTTAAACACAAACTTCCAAACACACCAACCTCATTCCACATGATTTAATTATAGATCTCAGATGGTCGACTCGTTTACCATATCCAGGAGTTGATTGTTCTTTTCTCTGCATATCAAAATTAAGTATGAAGATTCTGTGGATCATGCATGTACCCGCACACATTTGTAAATAAAGTCTAGGCATATAGAAATGAAAGACTAACCTTCATAGGTTTTCCAACGGATGATTGAGATTGATCATCTTCAGATACACTTCCATCATTATCTGAATTAATATATTCCTCTTTTGGCCTCTTTGCACACATGCTTTGTTTCTTGACAGAGATAGCAGGATTGCTATCTTTGTTGGACCTTTTACGTTTCTTATCCTTTTCCCTTGGAGCAGCCTGCTTCCTTGATTTTACTTTGTCTTTTTCCTTGTCACTTTCCTCATCTGAAGAGTCAGAAACTTTTTCACTGCTTATCTTTTGTGATGTTTTATTTTGAGACTTCTCAGAGCTTTTCTTCTTAACTTGATTAGCATTTTTAGAAACTCTGTCTGAGTTTACTACCTAGACAACACCAAAATTTGATGAATATGGTAATTAAATGCATTCATTCACAAGTTTAGATATATTCAGAAGAATTTTTCCACCTGATCTATTTGCTCACTTATTAACTTCTTAAAAGGATCGAGAGTATTTTTATCCAGTCCAAGATCTTCCTCCAAAAGTCTGCGAACTCCAACCAAAGTTATCTTCCTGAAAAATACACTAATGAGAGCACTGATTTTTAAATTGACAAAAAGGAAAAGCTGAAACTAATATGCTTAACCAGAGCCTATTGAATTGTTGCCAAAATCTTAAACAACGGCATCTGGCTGCAGCTTCCCTCCTTTTTAGCATTGTTGTGCTAATAGGAGTTGGCTACAGCTTCTCCCTTTCATTTTACTCAAGGGACTCATTTTGATAGGACTACTACAGTGAATCTAGCGAATGCCACAGTAAAGTCAAAAGGAATGAAAGTGGGGTTGGCAGAGAGAAATTGAAATTAATAACAATTTGAGCTCAGAAAAAGAATATACTCAGAATTGGCCATGAAGTGATCGGCTCTATCCCAAATGGCCTTCTTAATCCTACTTTCACTAATTACAGAGCCTTGATTGTCCACTTCAGATTTGACGCCTAAGAGGCCCATTACAGGAGAGTCTTCTAGTGTTTCCTCGTCTCCATTGCTAGTTTCCTTTGGATCTTTCTTTGTTTTGTGCTCTTTAGGAGATTCTCTATCTTCTATCTCATTTAAATGGGCATCTTTCTCCGAATTCTCCACCGTCCTTTTGGAGTTGTCATCATCAGCATCTTCCATTTGCTAACAATTTGAACAGTACATTAAAATTGATACATATGAAAATAGATCACATTTATTCTACAATTAAATCCATAAAAAGTTAATAAGTCTTGGTGTTTGGATGTGGTAAAGATGCGGTGGACATGAACATTGATTTTGGCGGTGGAAAATAATGAACTGGATGGAACGTTTAAGGATGGGAGCTTTTCTTCTTCCTTTCCCTTGTTTACTATCCAATCCATTAACAAGTAAGCCCCTGTTTGACAGCCATTAAAACAAAACTCTTTTTTTCTCAAACTCATTTTCAACCACACATTCTCACGATAAAATATTTTACACGTAAACCAAAACTTTTTCCGACTTTTTAACCACACATTCACCCGAAAAAAACTATTATTCCAAAACTTATTTTCCCAAAAACTTATTTTAATAGTTGTCAAATAGGGGCTTTGACCCAGAAAACCAGGAACTGATCCTGTCATATAACAAAATTGTCATAGCTAAAGCCAGGGTAAAACCGGTGAACCGAACACGGGATTACCAGTTACGTTAAAAATAAGAATGAAAAAAAACTAGGATCAAGAATGAAGCCCAAGAACTTCTGTTCATCTCTTCAAAATCAAAATATTTCATATATATATATATATATATACACACGACAATATTTTTTACATCAAATTCAGCCATTCCCACATTTCTGACACGAGCACTTCTCGCGAGGTAAAATATCAGAATGCGTTGTACGAGAATGTGAATCTAATACAAACAACCATTGTTACAAAAGTACTTTCCTTTTGTCCATTTATAATTTTATACAGAAATGCCAATAAAAGGCAATTATACTATGGCGGCAAGACTGAAACTATATATAATTCAAACATCAATGATTGCAGAGTTCAACTAAACTGATAAAGTTTGTTAGAACTATTAATCAGAAGGAAAAGGAGAAAGATCTGCAGAGGGAGGAATTCAATTTCAGCGGGGGAATCAGGCAGATTTCTTAATTGAATAGAAGCTATGCCACTCTGTTTCAAATGCGAAGAAAACGACTTGTACACTGGAGTATGACGCTTTCTTTATTACTTTGCTGTAAGTGTCGCATTCGTTCGCACTTACGTTTTTTATCTTCTGCAACATCTAGCTAAGAGTCTAAGACTATACCTGCAGAATATATGATAGGGTTTGTCAAATTACATTATTTTTGTTCTACTATTAACAGCAGCAGTAGGGCTCGTGTAATTGTAATAGTTGGGGATATTTTTTAGCTGGAAGATCTTCGTTTTTCCTTTTCTTTTTTTTTTTTTCAAAT
>CAIGRS010031182.1:0-18688 GCA_903798395.1 Fraxinus floribunda
TGTTCGTTGCTCACTTCATTTTCTTAATTTAGAGACACGACCTTGTATAGTCGTGATACTCTCACCATAGAGAAAGTGTATGATGCTTTGTTTTCAAAAGAGAATATGAAGCATCTGGTTTCAGAGGTCGGAGATGGAGAAATCCTTGTTACTCATGGTGGTTTTGGAAGGGGCATATCGAAGTCTAAGTACAGTAATCAGATTTGTAATTTCTGTAAGAAGAATGGGCACTTGAAAAATAATTGCTACAAATTGCAGAATAAAGAAAAGTTGGCTGCAAGTTGATATGGGAAGCAATCGGAGACTTCAAGTGAAGTAGACCTCGCAGAGAACATTGTAAGTGAGGGAGATCTCTTAGCTATTTCTGACATCGAGTATAAATCAGAGGAGGATTGGATTTTGGATTCAGCGTGTGTGTTTCATGTGTGTCCTAATAAGGACTTGTTTTCTACATACGAAATCGTTTCCAAAGGTGTTGTACTTATGGGAGACAACACATATTATCGGGTTGCTGGAATTGGTACGGTCAGATTGAAGATATTGGATGGGACAATTAGAACACTTGGCAAGATTCGACATGTTCCGAATTAAAAGAAGAATCTCATATCATTGTCTATCCTTGATTTAAAGGGTTATGAGTTCTTTGGTGGATGTGGAGCTTTGAAAATTTGTAAGGGTACCTAGGTTGTATTAGAGGGACACAAGAGGTCTCAATTATATATCTTGCAGGGTCTTGCAGAATCTAGAAGAGTCAATCAGCACATGTTCAATACCGTGGTGGACATTCAGTTTAATACATTACCTTTAGGAGCTCGTAAAGGGTCAAATTCGAAGAATATTGCTCAATGGAGTTCAGGAGATACGGATAATGCCTCTTTGCCACCATCACTTGCGGTGCCATTGCATTCAATTTCTAGGGACGAACACAGTGGTAAAAGGTATGTAGATGCTGATTTTGTTGAGCATGCTTTCAGTGTAGTAGAAGTTGTACAATGTAGCAATGAACATTCTTTAAAAGTATTTGGGTTTGATTCTTCTTTGGGGTGTGTTACAGTCCAATTTGGTGAATTTTAAAATCATTATATTTTTAGGGAATCTGAGGTAATGTGTACAATGTAACAAGGGACCTTCTTTAAAAGCATTTGGGTTTCATTTTGCTTTGGAGTGTGTTACAGTCCAATTTGGTGAATTTTAAAATCATTATATTTTTTGGAAATCGAGGTAATTCTGTAGAGTAGTGCTTGGATATTGGTTAATTCGAAATCATTATGATTTTTTAGACTATAAGGTAATTCTGTAGAGTAGTGCTTGGATTCATTGGAAAATGCGGAGTATTGTGTGTTGGTTGGAAAAATTAGTTTTGGTTATTGTTGAAGAGTCGGTTCATTCCTTGCAGGCGGATTTTCTTCTCCAAGTGGAGAATATTTTGGAGTTTTGTTCATTACAGTGGAATTCGTGTCAAGGTGGAGATTTTTAGAATTTGGGTGTGACCCAAATTCCTTGATGAAGTAATTGAAGTGCACGTTAAGAAAAATTCAGTTTGGAATTCTATTAGAGTTTTATGTCAAGTTGAAGTTCTATTTTGAAAGCCAATGTGAAGTTGAAATTTGCTTTGGACTCGATTTTTTGGTATTCTATTTCATCAACAACTCTACTGGGAGGATTTTGACATCCCCTACATGTTCCATATAAATATTGGGCTCTTCTATACAATTTTGAAGTGAGAGAAAAGAAATAACTAGAATTTTAGGATCAATTGTGTATTTCTCCATTATTATTGGTGTAATAAAATCTCATAATTCCTCTACCATATTTATTATCTTCTTTTATTCTTTTGCTTGCGATCAAATACTTCATTAATGTGTCATATAACTTCAATAGCTCAATCTGGTAGTCGGTTTCATATCAAGTGATGTCGAGCGATCGTAATCCTTGAATTCCCAACAATTGGTATAAAAGATTCTGGACATAAATAACACGACAGTATTTAATTAAATTAAAAAATGGATTATCAAGTCGATTTTACCTATGTTACTTTCATTCACAGGTAAGATGGCTTTACTGGTTGAAGGTGTGGCTATTAGTGGTGAGACATCCATAGAAGAATACATCATTGGTCCAACAGATGAACTTGATGGTGATCATGAACCATCCACTAATAAAGACCATATCAAGTTGTATGGACTTGAGGAGGATCTCTCATAGGTCGCCAAACCAGTCACTGGACATACTAGTCTTGCCTTGTCTCCCGACAACGACAAGAAAGCATGGTAAATCAAAGTATGCCTCTTATGGTTCCTCTTGTGACACTATTAGGCATGTACATCAGAAACTGCCTGAAATAGTGAAGTATGCGAAGCGTGCTATTTCCCAATTTCGGTAGCATTATCAGCACAATAGAGCCTCATGTTAAGAAAGAGGAGTGGGATGAATACAGTTTGCGTAGGGAATGTGAGGGTTACTCATCGAAGGGTGGGGCTGACACCGACGACAATTTGAAGAGCCCATCAATCTCATGTCAAACTACAAGCATGGAGAAAGATATGATCCGCCTCAATCCCACGAAGGTGTGCTAAGCATGAGATGCCATAGTCTCATTAATGCAAGAGAAGCTGTCAGTAGCATGGGAATTGGTGGCGATTGGCAATTAGCATGGAAATGGTTTGAGAGAGAAGGTGAAGATGGAAAGAAGGAAGGAGGTTTTAAAAAGGATTTATCTGCATCAGGAGGAGGGGCTCGGGTCTAGACGTGGGTCTCTTGTATCACTCTCAGGTGGTGATGTTCCAGTAAATGGAGAGTATATCCGGGCTGCGACACTAGTAAACCAGTCTACTCTTTATTCAGAGAAGCTTATGGATCAGCATCCGGTTGGACCAACACTAGTGTATCCATCTGAAACTGCTTCAAAAGGGCCTAGTTGGACTGCTCTTCTTGATCCAGGAGTTAAAAGTGCATTAATTATTGGAATCAGTATCCAAATACTGCAGCAGGTGAATGTTAAGAGATAAAATTTCACATCGAATAAAGATGAAAAACATAGACCAATTTATAAGAGTTTGGACTACTCCTCTTAACAATGTTGACCTTTTAAGATGGAATCCCAAATCTTAACATGGTATCATAGCCCGTTAAGCTCCAACGAGCAATTCGATCCGATTAAGATTCAAAAAAATTGAGCACACGAATTTTAAGATTGGTCTGCTCAAACGAACCATCATCTTAAGGGGGTATGTTAATGGATAAAATCTCACATCGAATAAAGATAAAAAAATATAGAACAGTTTATAAGAGTTTAGACTACTCCTCTTAACAAGGTTGACATTTTAATATGAAACCACATCTCTTAACAGTGGAATCTATCTAGTTATGATTACTCATTTCTAGCTTTTGTTTTTGTTATGCTTATAAATTTGGAAGTTTTATTGTTAAACTATAATGAACCACGCAAGTCAAATAACTCGTATCTATTTAATGTATCGTTGCGAAGCGTATAATGTTGTTTCAAATTTATAATAACATTATTTTACATTTCTATCGCTCTTTTTTTAATTATTATATCGTTTGGGTTGGGGGCTAGGGGGTAGGAAAATTTATGGTCAAGCCTCATGTTATCTCCAATGCTTGCTTCTTGCTACTTGATTTATTAAAATAGATTCTGAAAAATGTATCAGCCTTTCGAAACTGATTAGTAACTAGTATTATTTTTAACATGACCAGACCTTGTTAGCTGATAAACCTTTCCCATCTTGTGCCTCATGTTTTCTCACCACGATTGTGTAGTTTTCTGTTATTAATGGGGTTTTGTACTACACTCCTCAAATTCTTCAACAGGCAGGTGTTAGTCTTCTTCTTTCGAACTTTGGAATTGAATCAGAATCTGCATCTTTCCTCATTAGTGCATTCATGAACTTTTTGATGCTTCCTTCTGTAGTTTTTGCTATGAGGTTCATGAATGTCACCAGTAGAAGGTATCTTTTTTTTTTTCCTTATTCTAAAATGTAAGTTTTGTTTGCAGCAAGCTAATAAAATACACGATTTATTTTCTGGTAAGTTACTTTTAAGGGAAGCACATGTTATGTACACTACTCAATTAATTGAACAATTCTCCATAATCATTTTTCTAATATTTTTGTTGTTTTGACGTTTTTTCTTCTGTTTTTTCATTATGTCATTGGTGCCACCAAATTTTGTACCTGGGAAGAACCGAGCTCAACCACTGGAATAAAATCAACCATGTATTTATAGAGTTTTATTGTGTAATCCTTACTAGGACACGTGAGTTCATACAAGATCTGTAGACAAGAGTCCATGCGGACCTAGAAGTCCTAATGCCATCTGTCCTAATTGTGAGGGGTGTTTTTCCTTGGTTGAGGAGAAAGCAATAGGACCTTGGTTTTAGTTATAAGGAAGCTCTGTTGGTAGTCATCCTCGTTCTTTCCAGTGGTTGAGCTCGGCATGTTTCATCTTTTTCTTTGCTTATACTTGTGCGCTATTACTGTTGGAGTATTACCTCACAAATCGACAATATGGAGTTAAAGAGAAAGGAAGAAAAAGCAAAGTTAGTTGGAAAAGTTAGTTAATTTAGTTCACGTTAGTTAAATTTAGTTGGAAGAGTTAGTTAATTTCTGTTATTTTGTAATTCAATCAGTTGTGATTTTCTGTATAAATATAGCTCATGACTATTGTAAAATTCAATCAATTGAGTTCAATTAATGAAGCAACACTTTCGTCTCCTTCTAGCTTATGTGTTTCTTTCTTTTGTCTTTTTCTTGCTTGCTGCCATTGTTTTTAATTCTGAATTTATCATGGTATCAGAGCTCTTATATCATTGAGTTGAAAGTTTTTGCGATATCACATGCATGTACTCTGCAAGTATTGATCTTATCTACAAAACGCTTGTGCTCTGCAAGTATTGATCTTCTTTGCAAATATTAATACTTCATTACAGAAATTCTGCCCTAGAATCAAATTCCCAATATGAGTTCTGACGATTTGTTCACAAATTCTATTGTCAATTCAACAAATCCCTCAGATGATTCCTCAAGCCCTTATTATCTCCATCCTAGTGACAACCCTGGTGCTCTATTAGTATCAGAAATTTTCACTGGAGAAAATTATGTTGCCTGGAGTAGATCTATTGCCATAGCTTTGACATCAAGAACAAGGTGAAGTTCATTGATAGCTCAATCATTCCTCCTTCCACTGATTAACTCATCACCATACAACATGGCTGCGTGAAAACAAAGACATAAATAATAGCCTGCTGTTTGTAACATTAGCTACTGATCTCTGGAATGGACCAAAAGTTTTTCATCTTGAAAAGTCTCTAAGTTGTATAAGCCAAGGTTCCTTATCTGTTACTCAATATTTCAGCTCCTTTAAGACTCTTTGGGATGAGTGCATTAGGTACAGACCATTTCCAACCTACACATGTGAAAAAATGACAACATGTACCTGTGATTTGTTTACACTTGCAAGCTAGACAACAATCTGATTATGTTCTCAAGTTTTTGGTTAGTTTGAATGACTCTTTTGCATCTGTCAGGAGCCAATTACTCCTTATGGTTCTACTACCTAGCATGGTCAAGGTATTTTCATTGCTGCTTCAAGAAGAAAGTTAGAGACAGCTGACTAACTCTGCTTCATACACTGAAATACATGCCTTAATGGCCAAACATAACAATCGACAGATTCACCAATCAAGGTCATTCAGGGACAGATTCAAGGCACCTCTCTTGTATTGTACCCACTGTGGTTATACTGCACATATGGACAAGTGTTTCAACTTCATGGATATCCTCCTAACTGGACATGAACAAAAGGAAAAAGAAACCCTCCTAGAAAAACCTCTGCACATGCTGCACTTACACATCGGGAAGCTTCCAATCAAAGTGGCAATGATGAGCAATAAAAGTTTTCTTTTACTCCAGAGGAATTTCACAAGCTAGTGGCACTTGTTAATTCAACACCAACTAATTCTTTTACCTAGAACAACACTCAACCAGCTGTGAGCCTTGCATCCACATCTCATTTTTCTAGTAAAACACAATCCACCTCACAAATTGTTAGTTGTAACTCTGCTTCATCTGCATTACAATATGAGTTTTCTTAGATTCTTTATATGGGTACAACTGATCATATAATTTGTTTCCCATCCTTATATCACTCCACTCCTAAGCTTGTAAGTGTTTTCATACATCTCTCTAATGGAACTAAAGCTCTAGCATCCCATATTGGCACTGTATGCCTTTTTAATTCTCTGTTCTTGCATAATGTGTTATGTGTTCCCACCTTTTCATTCAATTTGTTATCTGTGTCCAAACTCACCAATCAGTCCAATCTTTACATTACCTTCACCACTTTTTACTGTACTATACATGACCAATCAATGAAGAAGATGATTGGGATTGCATTTGAGAAGGAGGGACTGTACACTTGATCCATACTTCATCAAAGAACCAATCCAGCAACCTGCTTATCACTTCACCATTAGCTTCAGCCATCACTTACAAATAGTTTGACATATGGCACTTTAGGCTAGGATATGTTTCTAACTCTAGATTGCTTTCTCTTGATTGTACAAACATTTTTGATATTTGTCCTCTAGCAAAACAAAGAAAGATTCCGTTCTTTGTATCCCAACACAAATCCAATAAATTTTTTGAATTGATTCATTATGATGTTTGAGGACACTTTAGCGCTCTTTCTTTTTCTGGTTTTAGATACTCTCTACCTGTTGTGGATTCACAAGATGCACATGAGTATATATGATGAAAGTAAAATCAGAAGTACTACATCTACTTAAAACCTTCTGTGGAATGGTTCTCTGCCTCAGTTAAAATCATAAGTTCTGACAATGCACCTGAATTATTTCTCACAAAATTTTACAACAAATATGGCATTTTAAGAAGCTGTGTAGAAACTCCACAAAAAAATGGAGTTGTGGAAAAAAAGCATCAACACCTCTTGAGCACTGCTAGAGCATTAATGTTCCAAGCAAATCCACCTTTCACTTTTTGGAGTGCTTGTGTACTTACTGCTGCCCACATCATCAACAGAATTCCCACACCCCTTCTCTAAAACAAGTCTCCATTTGAAGTACTCTTTGGTAAAACCCCCCAACCTTTCACATGTAAGAGCATTTGGCTGCCTTTGCTTTGTATCTACTTTAACTCATCACAAATAAAAAATTGATCCCAGAGCAATCAAATGCTTATTCTTAGGTTATCCCTTTGACTTCAAGGGATACAAACTCATGGATATAAATACCAACAAAGTGTTTGTTTCTAGAAATGTCATATTTCATGAAATAGTGTTCCCTTTCAAGATCATTCGTTCAAGTTCTGACCATCATTCCCTCATGTTCCCCACTTCTGAATTCTTCCCATATCATTGCAGCTCTAGACCTCCTTTACCTTTGACTCAACCTTCCTCTTCAAGAGAAAGCTCATCTCCTATGGCCCAACCTATGTCACCATCATCATCAACAAATAATCATCCTCCCTGTGGCTCATCTCCACAAATAGAACAAACCATACCTCCTACAGCAGATCCTCCACCATTTAGAAAATCAAATAGGATTCAACAAACACCAACTCATTTGCAGGATTATTATTATGGTACTCTATCTTTATCTCAATTGTTGGCCCAAAAGTCTTCATTTGATTGCTCCTCACCTGCAAGTAACACCTATCATTCTTCTTATAATTGCTCCTCATCTGCAGGCTCTTTCTATCCCATCCAATATTTTATATCGACCAGCAGATTATCCCCATCACATAAGGCCTTTTTGACTTCTATCTCAACTTCCCTAGAACCAAAAACCTTTAAACAAGCCTATAAAATCCCAGAATGGCAAGCTGCTATGCAAACTGAAATTAAAGCTTTGGAGTTAAATAAAACATGGAAACTTGTTGCTATTCCTGCAAACAAGGAAGTCATTGGTTGTAAGTGGGTATTTCGAATTAAGTACAAGGCAGATGGAACCATATTAAGATACAAAGCACAGTTGGTGGCAAAAGGGTATACTCAACATGAAGGTTTGGATTCTTTTGACACCTTATCTCATGTAGCAAAGATCACTTCCATTAGACTTATTCTTGATGTGGTTGTTGTTAAAAACAAGCATCTTCATTAACTAGATGTCAACAATGCCTTCCTACATGGGGACTTACATAAAGAGGTTTATATGGAATTACCTCCTAGAATGGCTGTAACTGGAGGTCACAATGCTTGCAAACTTTTAAAGAGCCTCTATAGCCTAAAGCAAGCGTCCAGGCAGTAGTTTGCAAAGTTATACAATGCTCTCCTCCACTATGGTTTTATCCAAAGTCATTCTGATTCATCACTCTTCATCAAAAGATCTAAACACTCTTTTATTGCACTTTTAGTCTATGTAGATGATGCACTCTTGGCCAGTGATAACATTCTGGAAATTCAACAGCTGAATTCATTTTTACATGACAAATTCACTATTAAAGATCTTGGCCATCTCAAATATTTCCTTGGTTTGGAAGTAGCCAGGTCTAGAACTGGTATTTCTTTGTGCCAAAGAAAATATGCCCTTGACATTCTCGAAGACATTAGTTTAATTAGTTCTAAGCCTACTGTTTTTCTCATGGAATCCAATCTGAAGCTCTCTACATCTTACACTCCTCCATATGAAGATCCATCAGGTTACCACAGGCTTATTGGCAGATTACTATACTTAACCATTACAAGGCCTGACCTAGCATACTCTGTCCAAGTACTTTGCCAATTCCTTGTTGCTCCTGCTGTGAGTCATTTTCAAGCAACAACAAGAGTATTGCGTTATCTGAAAGCCACACCAGGGCAAGGTCTTTTCTTTCCAGCAACTTCAGAATTACAGATAAAACTTTTTCTGATAGTGATTAGGTAGGCTGTGTGGACAATCGTAGAAGTGTAACTGCTTTTGCAATCTTCTTTGGCAACTCCTTGATCTCATGGAAATCAAAGAAGCAAGCTACAATCAATCGCTCTTCAGCTGAAGCAAAGTATAGGGCTCTTGCAACTACTACCTGTGAAATTCAATGGCTACTTAATGCTCTACAAGACCTCAACATTGATCATCCACAACCAACTTCTCTTTACACTAATAGCAAATCTGCATTAGCCATTGCTACAAACCCTGTTCAACATGAAGAACAAAACATATCCAAATTGATTGTCATCTTGTTCGAGAAAAATTGCAACGAAACATTATCAAAATCTTTCACATTCCCTCTAGGCTCCAGCTTGCTGATATCTTTACTAAACCCCTTGGTTCTTTGCCTTTTCATCACACTCTTCGCAAGATGAACATCATTAATATTCATGTTCATCTTGAGGGGGGCGTTGGAGTATCACCTCACAAATCGGCAGCATGGAGTTAATGAGAAAGGAAGAAAAAGCAAAGTTAGTTGCTGCAGTTCAAAGATAGTTAAAGTTAGTTGGAAGAGTTAGTTAATTTAGTTCAAGTTAGTTGGAAGAGTTAATTTCTATTATTTTGTTATTCAAGTGATTTTCTGTATAAATATAGCTCATGACTATTGTAAAATTCAATCAATTGAGTTCAATTAATGAAACAGCACTTTCGTCTCCTTCTAGCTTATGTGTTTCTTTCCTTTGTCTCTTTCTTGCTTGCTGCCATTGTTTCTAATTCTGAATTGAACTATAGCAACTAACTTTGCTTTTTCTTCCTTTCTCTTTAACTCCATGCTGTCGATTTGTGAGGTGATACTCCAACAATTACATCACCTATTTCAAGTCCTTACCACTCACAGCTATACCGGTACTAGTTGTATCACTCGTTGTACTGGTCATTGGCAATGTTGTTAACTTGGGTACCATAGCTCATGCTGTGATCTCAACCATATGTACTGTGATCTACTTCTGCTGCTTTGTCATGGGCTACGGACCGATCCCAAATATCCTCGCTCGAAATCTTTCCTACTCGGGTTCGTGGTATCTACATTGCCATTTGTGCCCTCGTTTTTTGAATATGTGACGTGATTGTTACTTACACAGTGCCCGTGATTTTTTATCTCGATTGAATTAGCCGGTGTTTTTTGGATTTATGCTATTGTATGCATAATATTGGATTTCCATCTACTTAAGGGTTCCAGAATCCAAGGGCATGCCCTTGGAAGTTATTACAGAGTTCTTTGCCCTTGGAGCAAAACAGGTTGCTATAAAATCTGGGTGATGGTTAAACCTTGATTTCTACAATTATTTCTTCACTGAAATTCTATTAAGAATTAGCATATTTTGCATAAATTATATAATGGAAAATAAGTTTTTACCTTTTTGCATACTGATACTGCAAAGTTCAAATTACTTGAATCTATTTTATTGATATCAACTATGCACTTTGGAATTGACAGTACAATGGACGAAATTTTAATTTTAAATCAAGCAGTGGAATATTTTTCAGACGAAAACTAGCTTACTCGACCTCATGAACCTTGCCTCGATTGCAAGTAAAGAAATAAAATAAAAGAGAAAAAATAAACACAGAATGAGTGTATGGGGGCAATGTTGGCTAGCAGTTTAGTGGATTTGTTGGACGGCTCCCATTAAAAGGAATAATTAAAGTGGTACTGTGTATCTAATATTTATAATACTTTATATTAGCATTAATTAAGGTATATTAATGTTATCTTAATAGGTTAAATAATGTTACGTAACTCTACTGGAATTGCAACCCCAATTTAAGTGACACTAGATGATAGACTAGCCCATATTTGGTACGCATTAAAATGGTCAACCACACATTCTTCTACTAATTTTCAACCACATTTTTCAATAAAATAATATTTTCCATCACATCAATAAATTTTCCTTCTTTTTCAATCAAACATTTTTCATCTATCTACTATTCTGGAATACATTCTTCCAAAATAATGTGGCTCAAACACACTTATCATTTAATAACACATCAACGTCACTTAGATTTGGGTTGCAAGTTGCAACCTTGATGACGCTAAATATCATTACTTTACTAGGTTAGGTGTTAGAACTTCTGCAAAAGAAACATTACTACTTGTTTGAATTGAATATTCCTTCTTTGATACGTTTAATCTTCACATATTTAATAATATCTTTCAACATTTTAGTGTCGTTCGTCATTTTAGCATTGATCATCATGGTTTAAAAATTATTGTCATCGACGACTTTATTATAGTGTGAAATAAATATGAATTTCTTCAAGTTGGAATAAGTTCATGCCACTATTAACATGGGTTGGCTATTTTATCTTTTAATGCACTGTGGAATTATTTTATTATTATTTATCTTTTAAAATCATTGTCAACAGTTGGCTTGGGTGGCATTAACGTCCAAAATTAGTGAGAAAACTCGTACCTATTAAGTTACAAAGATGGAGAGGAATGACATTATCATATTAAAATTTATTCACATTTTTATACGAAATTCAGCTTATTTATTTTTACTCTTCGCAACTAGATTGAAAGTTGTGCTGCTGATACACAAGGCAATAAACCTGAATTGTGTACTAAAAATTATTAAAAATTTTAAAATCAACATTTGACCAAGTGAAAACCAAGAAAAAAAAATAGATATTGAAAATTAATACGAACTTAGAGCAACATGTCATGGGAGTTTTTGGTCATTTATGTTTGACTGGAGGATCTTAGCAATAAAATAATTTGATTCTTATGTATGTATGTTTTGGGGTAATTAATAAACGGTTGGATTACATATACCTAACAACGTAAATAATGATTTATCAACAGACATTTACATTTTGACACTTCAATCATTATATAAAATATTATGTAAAAAGTTGTGTGCAAGAAATATTTTCCATTAATAAAATGTTTAGCTTTGTTTGATGTTGTAAATAAACTAAGATCATGCCGAATCTTTTACTTACTACACACAATGGAGATGTGGATCACATTATTGGAATTTTTAAATACACACGGGCCCTACACATTATGTGAGAAATGGTAATCTATTATGTAAAAACCATTATATATAAATGGATTAACCCAATAAACTAATGGGTCTAGAATCTATACACATGCTGTCATGAGTCAGCACTCAGCAGAGACCTTCTTTTTCAGGTGAATTGAAAATATTCAAGAGAGGAGAAGAATTCAGTTTACAAATTCAACCAATAGAAATGGTTCGAATGCATTTAAAGAGGACATACGCAACCATTGGCATTTGATTCATGAATATCTCAAAATTGGGCTGAATCCACCTAGCTAACTTATGTATCTCCCTCTCTTCCACTGTCTCCTTTACGCAAAAGTTCACACAAGAAACCAAAGAGTCACCAATTCTCAGTTGCCAAGGGGAAATAAAGGGTTCACTATTTAAATGCATATGCTTCAATAAAAAACTGCAAATTCAGACAGATATTAATTGAGAGAAATGACATGGTTTGAGGGTTGGGATTTAATTTGTCATGTAAGTCTACTTATTTAATTAATTGTGTATAAAGGTTATCATAAAATTAAACTCGTTTAAAGTGATATAATAAAAAAGTTAAGTTATTGGACTTTAAACATCTAAATAAAGTGTGAACTAAACATGTGTAGATACCGGATCTATTAGGATTGTATTTGAAAATTAGCCGAATACATATGAAAATATAAATAGAGTTATGATCCTCAATTCATATATAATTCTCATTTTTTGTGTCATACCGTCAACACGAGAATACAAGAGAACATATTGAAGAGAGAGATCCAAAACCCACAATCAAGAATAGGAAATCAACAATCAATAAGGAATTGACACAATCAAGATTATGGAGCAAAAAACCAAAATCAATAACAAGAACTTAAGAATCAAAAGAGGAATTATTCAAGATTAAAGATTACGAAACCAAACATGAAGAAATTGCAGTTGATCTTCAAGATTCGAAATTAAGATCCAATAATAACGAATCATTCCCAATAAATGAAGATATGTTCCGCATTAAATAATTCTCTTGGTGGTTTGACGGGAGGATCTTAGCAACAAAGTAATTAGGCTTATTTAAATCCCTGAAATTTAAAATTTCATAAACTTTTAACATTGAGATCATCAACTATAGGTCCTCCCATTAACAATCTTCTGATCAAGGACATTCCATGGAGACTATCCTATTGACATACAAGAATTGTCAGCCGAGACACTATCTTAGAAGGGAGAACAAATGCAGGCATGTTTGATGTTCTTCCAAAACATGATAAGGTCATAACTTTCAAAAAACTCCCAACGATCACAACTGCCCCCCTTTTATGTTCTATTATGTATTATGCGTATAGAAGTCTAGTCACAAAGAGATGAATAAACTAAAACATCATGTTTCACGTGGTTGAGTCAGGCCTCGCTAACAATTAAAAGAAGGTTTGAACGATTGTATAAGGAACAAACCTCTTGAAATAAAGTCCCAAAAATGGGTGTTTTTATTTATGAAGATATACAACGAGAGAGAAACGAAATGCCTCCAAGGGGCGCAAGCACACAGAACAAGGAAAGTAAGATGCGATAAAAGTAAAGATAATGAAAATTACATAGTCTCTGTTTGATATTTGTTTGATTCGGGGTCTTTTCTTCTATGCTCTCTTCTTTTTTATACTCCTTGGACGGTTATTGTAAAACCGCCTGAAACTGCTGGTCGTCCTGTATCTTCCCACATTCTTCATTATGGCTGACTTGTCATAGAACTCCCGTTTCTGACTGCCGTTAAACTGCTAATAACCGTGGCTTCCTGGATCGTGTGGCATGATGGGGTTCCCATTTAACTGCTTTAGTAACTACCGTTCAACATAGCACTGTGTCCGAGTTCTGAGCGTTTCACAAACTTGGCCGATAGCAACATTCTAAATTTGGCTGACGTAATGCTGTCGCCCTGAGTATAATGCTCTACTCGCTCAGACTTTGAGCGTCTTGTAGACTTGGGCAATGATAGGCCTTCATTGCCCCGTTTTGGGCTTTTTACACAGCTCTTCTTAAGCATATCCTTCGAATCTCTTACTTGGGGCTTCACTTTTTGGGTCATTTAACTGTACCACATTTTTATGTGTCAACAATTACCCCTCAATATGACAAAATTAATATTGATTATTAATCTTGTGCCATATTCATTCTTTGTATCTTCCCATTATACTGAAACTCCTAAGAAAGGGGAAGAATCTCCGTTATTGAAATTTTGTTTGGCAGTGTCCTTGTGCATTCCAACAAGTGAGACATAACATCATTCTTATATATCGAAGATATACTACTCCTTCGATCCCTCTTTGTGTACTAAAAATCCCAAAAAATTCCCTAAATTAACACCAAATGCACATTTTAAAGGATTCAACTTTAGCTTGTGTTGCCTCATTCGATCAAATGAGCGTCTTAGTTGTTCGAAATGATTTTCTTTAACAGATTTGACCACTATATCATCTACATATACTTCAACAAATTGGTCTATCATGTCATGAAAAACTAAGTTCATTGCCCTTTGATAAGTGGCCCCTGTATTTTCTAGGCCAAAAGGCATAACTATCTACTCAAAACATCCTAAAGACCCAGGGCACCTAAAGGCAATTTTATGTATGTCTTCCTCGGCTATGTAGATTTGATTATAACCTGAGTATCTATCCATGAAAGAATACACAGCATGCCCGGCAGTTGAATCTACTAAAGAATCTACCGTAGGCATTGGATACTCATCTTTAGACGTTGCTAAATTGAGGTTCCTGAAATCAATGCACACTCTAATCTTACCATTCTTTTTTAGTATAGGTACAATATTAGATAACCATTCAACGTATCTGACTGTTCTAATAAATCTTGCTTTTAGCAACCGTTCTATCTCTTTCTTTACTTCAGACAATACATTAGGGACGAAACGCCTAGGGGGTTGTTTATGAGGCTTAAATTTTGGCTTAGTTAGTAACCTATGCTCGACCAGATTTCTATCTAAACCAGGTATATGTCCATATTCCCAAGCGAAACAATATCTATATTCTTTTAATAAAGCTATTAACTTGGTACTTACCTCCTTATTGAGCATCTGGCTAACAAACGTTGGACGACCTTCCCCTTCATCGCCAATGTTCACTTCGATCAAAGGATCTTGTGCTTAGACATGACCAGGTTTTGCAATCCCCCTTCCTTCTTCATCTAAATCTCTTGGAGGTGCTTCCGCTTCCAAACAGTCCACCTTATTGACTTCTCGGCCAACGTTCTGCTCCAACTCGAACACTGCTAACTTGTTCCTTAATGTCTCCAACGCTACCCTCTCGAGGCATAAGAAGAATGTGAGAAATTTGAAAGCCATCAATTTGGCTTTGAAGGCCTGAATATCGGCCATACTTTCTTGCCACTGACAACTCATCTAGATTTCCTTGACTCTTTTCTTGCCAATTAATGGCTCTTCTAGGGCCACTATGTTTGGCCTCATTTGACTGAATACTTCGGTGAGTGCGTCCACTGAAAAAGGTTCTTCACTTTGCGCTACAATCTGAGTTTCTTCCACATCTTGAACAACCCTGACCGGTCCATAATTTCCGTCATACATGAACATTTTCACTGAATTTGCTTCTACAATAAAGAGCATATGATCTCTGCCTGCACCACTTTCTGCTTCGCCTTTGTCATTCCAGAAAACTAAACATTAGTGTAATGCGGAAGGTAGCGACTTCCATGAATCTAATCTCTTCCTAGCAGCACATTATAACTGGTTGGACCATCAATCACAAAGAAGACTGTGGTTCTAGTAGTTGTTCCCATTGTAATGTCCAACGACATGACCCTTTAGCTGAGGTTGCTCCTCCATTGAAGCTTGTAAGAATAACCTCTGTTGGGATCATGTAGCTGTCTACCTTTGCAAATTTCCTCATCATTCTGGATGGAATGGTGTTGATGGCCGCTCCATTATCAACGAGTACTTTCATTACTGGTATGCCATTAACCAAGGCCTTTACGTACAATGGCCTCAAATGTTTGGTTAACTTCATAGCTGGTCTCTTGAAGATAACTTTATCGACTGCACCTATTTCTACTTCCTGTTTACCATATGCTATTTGTTTCCGTGTGACAAGTCCACGTACAGTATTTCGTCCTGATTTTCACATTCCCTACCTTCTTCCGACACTTCTATTCCAGTTTCCCAACCAGTGGGAGGAGGCAATATTCTTGGAGGTGACCCATATTTCTTAGCACGAGGCACTCTCACCGTTCTTTTTGGCGTTCCATATAACACATAGAAATCAAAGGGACGCCCAGATGGTTCGCCTAGCAAGTCCACCTCGCGGACACCTTCTTGATGTAACTGCTTTAACAATGTGTTGCGCGATATCCCTCTTTTTCTTCTTTTTGCTTCCAGGTCAATTTTTTCTTCCATGTTTGTCATACCATCATCTACCTCTCCATCGTGCACTACCTGAGATGTTTGCCCTTCTTCGTATTCCAACACGCATACTTCATCCTCATTCCTTTCCTTTCATCTTCATCATCACCCTTGCTTTTAAACTCATTGGCTAGTAAGTAATTATTAGCCATGACAAGAGGCAATGTACCGAATTGGATAGCAATGGGTCGCCCTAAATCCTCTTCGACTTCCAGTTCCCTTTCACGCTCAAACTTCGATCTTCCTGAAGAACTTTCTAGTAACTCCTCCATTGATTCACCTGAGCTAGCCTCCTTGTTGTTTCCGGCATTTTTGTTAGTCTTTGTAGATGGCTTAGGCGCTTTAGGACATGATGATCCCTGTTGTTGCTTCATCATTCGTCCATAATTTCGTTGGAAACGCCTTTGTTGGGTTCTGGTCATTTCGCTGAAGGGCACGACTCTTCCTGTGTTATACTGGAAGGTGTGCCACACATTTGGTTGGTGATGATGTGGTCTGAATGTTCTCCCACTGCTTATCGGCCTAATTCGTCCCTCAAAAGGCCGTTTCTCATAAAATGGTGTATTCTATCCTTCACCAAGTTGGACATTTGGAACAACATTAGAATGGTTGAGATGTATCTGCCTTCCAAGTATATTCACATTCTCCTTCATTTATCTCTTGCATCTGTCGCACATCGCACCTTCATCCTTTCTGGATTCATTTCTTGTAATCCGTTCAAAGACACTGGAATGTGATCCAGAATCCTCTTCTCCGTCGTCTATGACTAACTTGAACTTTGGTAACCTGCCTTGAAATCCAGACGACGCCATATTCACCCCAAGTGGCCGTGGGAAAGGATTTTCATCCACTGCCATCTTCTTCTTAGCTTCAAACATAATTCGTCTCGACTCAATGGCATCTTGTAATACATGACGAAAAACCAAACAATTATCAATCCTATGTGACCATGCACTGTGCCACTTACAATACGTTTTGGCCTTAAGTTGTTCAGGGTCTGGCAACTTATGCTTATCGCTTAACTTTATCTACCAATCCTTATATAACTTATCAAATTAAGGTCAGCTTTAGTTACATCAAACGAGAACACCCTAACCTTTTTGCTTTCATTTTTTACAAGCTCATTTTTCTCTGGCACTTTCAACTTGGCCATCATAGGACAAACATGGGCGTCCCCTTTAACCAATTCGGCCAGGCATACTTCAATCTGTTCATAATGTTCGTCATTAACTACATGAACATCAAAGTTCGGGTCTCTATAATAAGTCCCTTTATTAGAGTTCTTCATTTGTTCCTCCTCTCTCACCAGACGCTCATACCTAACCACATTAACACTCAACTGAAAGAGATCAAGAAATTTCCTGTCTTGGAATTTCTTTTTCAAGTCAAAACTTAAATAGTTTTGAGCAATCCTCACAAACTCTTTCTCAGGAAAAGGGACAAAACACTTGCTCCTAGCTATTTTGAACTTCTGAAGGAAATTTTCTGCCCATTCGTTTGATAGTTGACGTAAATTCACCTAATCAGCCAAAGTAACCTCAGATTCTGCTTTATAAAACTGGGCGTGGAACAGTTGTTCCAATTGTTGCCATGTTTAGACAGAGTTAGATGGAAAGCTACTCCCGTTAGCAAACTTGGGAATAGTCTCATTTTATGGTAGTCAGTTACTTCGCCACATTGTAGTGTGAATCGTCCTACGTGTTCCAGGGTAGAAACTTCTCTAGGACCGATGAATAATGAGAACTCCGGTATTTTATACCCTCTAGGTCATGGATATGCTTGGTCTATCCAATCAGGGTATGGCTTTGTGTAAGTCGACCTGGTGAAAGGACGCATTCCAAAAGCCATTTGATCTTGTACTATTTCTGTGATCTGATTCCTCAACATAGCGTTGGGATCATATTAGACTCCTATGGGCTGATTCATTAGTGGGATTACCTGAGGTCTAATGTTTGGTACTTGGTTTACAGTAGGGATACCTTTTTTAGACCACTATTGCTATTAAATTGAGTATTCCCGCCATCATTAATGCGTAGAGCGTTCTATCCATNCCTCAACATAGCGTTGGGATCATATTAGACTCCTATGGGCTGATTCATTAGTGGGATTACCTGAGGTCTAATGTTTGGTACTTGGTTTACAGTAGGGATACCTTTTTTAGACCACTATTGCTATTAAATTGAGTATTCCCGCCATCATTAATGCGTAGAGCGTTCTATCCATTAGTTTGGACATTGTCTCTTGCGTTTGGATTACCCCCCAAGTTTGACACTCTGTTACCAATATTTAAGTTAGCCATTACACCGCTCCCCTGGTTTGAAGTAGAGGGTC
>CAIGRS010031189.1:0-13215 GCA_903798395.1 Fraxinus floribunda
CATCACTATATTGGTTATGTAGCAAAATTTTAGGTTGGGAGTTTCTTTCTTGTCATTGCATTGAACCAATTAGTTTAAATAGGTTTAGGGCCTGGGGTGTGGGATAATTCCCTCATGGACTATGCCATGGTGAGATCTTGGGCCTTGAAGCTCAGACATCAATGATCCAATTAGAGAAATTGATATAAATAGCACTAAATGGTGTGAAAAAAAGAGTTTATCAGTCTGTGTAGTTTTCACTTCTGTGCTTATTTTTTCCTCCTGGAATATTAAAAACAACAATCCTGCTGCATGTACGGAAATGGTTTACAATTTTTTTTTTTTTTAAGATTTCATTGGCTGTTGGACAAAAAACACAATTGAACATCTCCAATCATCAACAGTTCGAATCCTCTCAGGGCTACTGAGGTGAGTATCCGGTCGTAAACTTCATGGCCTCGTGGGATTAGTTGAGGTGCGCGCAAGTTGACCAGGATATCCACGATTATTAAAAAAAAAACACACACACACAATTGAACCGGTCAATTAAGTGTTACCATATGTATATCTGTAATGCTTTCCGTAAATATCATCAATACAAGGAGCTTAAATCTTAATTCTAAAACCAAACATTTTGATGAGACACAATGTACGCTCCTAAATATTGTTTAATAGCCAAAACCTTAATTTGTGTGTGACCAATATGTCATGTACCAAACAAATCGTAACCGACAACTAAGAACCCAGAACTTGTATAAGCCAAGCGCACCTTTTGTCGGTGGTGGCATCTTCCTAAGCACCCTTTAAAACGCCAGCTGGCAAACTAGGGTAGCTCACAGCCTCACACCCATTGTTTTTGAAAAAAGCCCTTACACTTTTCACGTTATACGTAATACGCCCACCTCAAATGCGCCTCTTTGTCTGTTTTTTCCTTTTATTTTATAGAAATTTGGGCAAACTCAAAAACAAAAAGAACTAAGGCACAACCAAAACGAAAATGCTTTTGAAAGAGGAAAAAAAACAAGAATTTTGCTATTTCTACACTGAGCTTTTATTCTTTGGTTGACACTTGCATTGTTGTCTAGTGTCAATTGGATGAAAAAAATTATTTTAAATTTAAACTGTCTAATTGGATAATGTCACGTTGCAAAGTTTGCAACGTAAACAAAAACATTGTTGTACTTGTCAATTTATGATATGATTCGTATTCTTCAAGTGTCTATTTGCTCACAATGTATGTATTTGATGGAAAGGACAAAATTGAAGAAAGAAAGCGAATAAGAAGATGTCTGAATATAGTTGAGTGTCATGCTAAACGAGTCTCGAGTACAAGGGAGTTGCTTTTCATTCACAACTTCGGTCCGTTCACAAATATTTGGTGCTCAAAATGTTAGACAATACCATACTATCTTTTGAGCCTAGGTTTAGATTAGAACTCTCCCATCAACCAACATCTTGGTAACTTTCCATCAAAAATGAGAATTTGTAGAATTAGGAAGAAATAAATGGTAAAATGAATAAATAAAGAACAAGTATCATACTTGTGTTGTGGTATTTGGTATTGTATTCTTGCCTTCATTTGATGTTTAACCCACGTTAGCTGTTCCCAGCTTTTCCTTTCTTCTATGCATTGTACTGCAAAAGATTAATTTTTTTTTTTTTAATTATCAAATTCTCCAATCTTAGCCCCTGTTTGTCCCACATTATTTTTTTCATTCTCATTCTTCTACTCATTTCCAACCACACATTCTTCAATAAAATAATATTTTCCATCACGTCAATAACTTTTCCTTGTTTTTCAACCACATATTTCTCATCACATCACTTCAAAAAAATGCATTCTCTCATTTTAATGTGCATCAAACACACTCTTAATTTCGTAAATAGGGATTTAAAGTTGTGTAAAGCTACTTGTATACTTTTGTTTACACCCTTGTTTATGTAATCTCGAGTTAGCAATTTCTCATTGACCGGTGACATTTTGTTTTTGAGAAGTGCTAAACGTATAACGCTGGTTGACAACCTCTTACACATGGGGTGGGTGAGGTGATTATTTTTTTATTTTTTTAAACATAATGGGACCCGCCAATGTGAGAGTGTTCAGTGTTGTCAACCAACGTTGTGAATCGGTATTGTACTAGTAGAATATTTGTTTGTTTTTTGTGCAACAACCAATGAAAAATTGTCAACTCAACATTCTGTAAACAAGAGTGTAAACAAATGTGTACATGTGGCATCTCTATTTGAAGTTAGTTTGTTTGCTCTAAAATTCATTAAGAATAATTTTACTTGTACATTAAAATCCACCTCCATGTGAGGAGGATGTACACTCCTATATGCATGGTGTTGTACTACTAGCAAAACCGATTCATTAATGTCATTTTAAAACTGTCGGCTTCACCAAACGAAAATTATCCAAAAATAATATTAACGTCATTGAAAATGAGAAGTATTGTTTTGGAATCCACGCAGTGGCATTAGCTGTAATTTTACTCTCAAAATCTCAACTCATTTTCTATAAACACCCCCCACTCAGATCTTCTTCTTCCTCCTGAAGTCTTCGCCCAGATATCTATAAGCAAAAACTCCTTCCACAAAAAATTCTTTTTATTGACCAGAATGCAGCTCTGCCAGGCCGTCGTGGCGGTAACATTTCTGCTCTTCTCCGCCGCCGCCGCCGACGCTCACAATATCACTCGCATTCTAGCCAAGTTCCCGGAGTTCTCAACATTCAACCACTACTTAACCGAGACACATCTGGCGGTGGATATTAACAACCGGGAAACAATCACCGTGTGCGCGGTGGACAATGCCGGAATGTCTGATCTACTGGCAAAACACCTCCCCATCAGCGGCATCAAGAACGTGTTGTCCCTTCACGTACTCCTCGACTACTTCGACGCCAAGAAGCTACACCAGATCACCAATGGCACTGCACTAGCCGCCACTATGTACCAAGCCACCGGTTCCGCCTCCGGATCCTCTGGCTTTGTCAACATTACAGATATGAAGGGAGGAAAGGTTGGCTTCTCCCCTAAGGACAACAGCGGCGTCATCCACGCTACCTTCGTCAAATCCCTCGACGAAATCCCCTATAACATCTCTGTCATTCAGATCTCTAACATATTACCTTCTTCCGATGCCGAGGCGCCTACACCAGCCCCCAGCCAGCAAAATCTCACGGCTATAATGTCTTCTCACGGTTGCAAAGTTTTCGCCGAAACTCTCCTCGCTAATCCTGCTGAAAAGACATATGAGGACGCTGTGGATGGTGGATTAACCATTTTCTGCCCTGGAGATGATGCCATGAAGAATTTTTTACCCAAATATAAGAATTTAACTGCTGCAGGAAAGCAAGCTTTACTAGAATTTCACGGAATGCCGATTTACCAGTCACTATCAGGTTTAAAATCGAGTAACGGCATCACGAACACATTGGCCACTGATGGCGCGAATAAGTATGATTTCACCGTGCAGAATGACGGTACTGAAGTAACATTGAAGACGAAGCTCGTTACGGCAAAAATCATCGATACTATAATCGACGAGCAGCCATTGGCCATTTTTTCGCTGAATAAGGTGTTGTTGCCGGAGGAATTGTTCAAGTTAGCTCCTACGCCTGCACCGGCACCAGCTCCTGAGGCTGATGCTGACTCTCCGGCCCCTTCCAAGAAAAAGCACAAGTCTCCGCCGGCGCCGGCTGCTCCATCTGACTCGCCGGCTGATGCACCCGACGGGGATGCAGCGGATCAGACTGCGGACAATAACAGAGCCGTTGGATATAATGGGGGAAGATTTGTTGTTGTAATTTTCGCTCTCTGGTTTGTATTTTTACAGTAGTAAGTTCATTGAATTTTATTTTTTTCCTTATTGGTGATTGGTATATTTTCTCGTTTCTTCCCATATGAGATAAGTTAGCCCTGTTTGATCTTTTATTTATTTATTTTTAATTGTTAATCATGTTTGTGAGAAGATTTACGGACCGTCTTACTTTTTGTTATATTGAATTAATAGAAAAATATTATTTATTTTGGAGTTTTTTTTCATTTTGTTTTCAAATTAATGTTTTTATCAAATCAAGACTGGCACGAGTAGGTAATTCTACGTAGGTGTGGGCAAAATCAGACCGAATTCGCCCAAATCGAACCAACTCGATCAATTTGAGTTGATTTTTTTTTTTTAATTGTTTTTACACTGATTGGGTGGGTTGGCTTTGGATTGGGTTGGATCGGGTTATATGTTAACTCATGAAAATCGAATAAATCCGTCCAACCCGACTTGCTTCCTTAAAAAAAGAAAAAGAAATAAAATAAAATATCTATAAAGTAAAAAAGAACCTAAAAAAGTATGAGTGAATAGTGTAAATGTAATCATTTTGGTGCATTTTAAAAGATGGGCTTACTATCCTTCCCACAATAAATATAGTATAAGTTTTTCATATTATGTTAAATGTACTTTGTTCTTTGTAAACTCGGTTAATGATAATTGAATAAGATGATAGATAATTTTATTTATTTATTTACTTATTATTTAATATTATCTATTCAAATTTAGTATAATAGAAAATTGAATGACTTTAATTTTTATTGACAACTGACAAGTCGTTACAAACCGACCAATCCAACCAGCCTATACTTTGAATGGGTTGGGTTGGGTTTCAACATTTACACAGGTTGGATTGGGTTGAATTTTGATCAAACCGATCAAATTGAGTTGGGTTTGACTTTTGAGCTGAAACAAAAACCGCCCTAACCCATGCTCATCCCTAAATCTACACATGAAACTAACCAAAACCAACCAACCAGACAAGGTGGTCATGTTTCAGTTCAATTCAATAAAAAATTGTAGAATTGAAAAATGAGGTAATTTGCCCATAACATTTATTTCTTTCAATATTATTGAGCAAAACATTCATACCTTTCATTCTTTTTATCATTTTTACTCTTATTTTTACATTTCATTGCCAAAAATGTCCCTCCATTTTTACCCTACCAATTATTACCCTTGACGCAACAATTGACAGTAAGTGGATAGAAGGACATTTTTGGCAAAGAAATGTGAAAATAATGGTGAAAATGTTAAAAATGAAATATATATATATATATATGTTTCGAACAATAATATTGAAAGATGTGAGCGTTTTGTGCTAATCACCCTAACTTTTTGTATTGAATTAAAGGAGCAACAAACGGTAAGTGGATGTAGTGACTTTTTGGCAAAAAAAATTGTGTAAATAAAGGTTTCAAAATACTAAAAAAATAAAACGTATGAACGATTTACACAATAATATTGAAAGTTAAGGGACGTTTTGTGTTAATCACCCTTAAAAATTATATAGGTAAAAACCGTGTGAGAATCATTTGGTTTTGAATAATTAAATATTAATTAAAATAAAACTGAAGAGATGAGTAATTTGAGTTGGATTTGGATGGTCAACAAAAAATGATGGCATTGGAATATTAAGTGGAAAAAGAAAAGCGTTATTAATAAGCTAAGCAACGCAATTAATTTACTGTCTTGATTAAACCCCTAAAAATAGCATTAATGGAGAAACCATTACTAAGTTCACGTGGAATCTCTGTAAATCACGTGCTTTGATCAGTGTTGAGGTAACTAAAACCATCCTTCTTGTTATAGGTATGGATATTGCAATGTTTATGTTTAAAAAACTTTTAATTTAAAACATGGGTTAATTTCATAAACGGTTATTGAACTTACCTAAAAATTATGAAACGATCACTAAAGTTTAAAACTTGTAGAAACGGTCACTGAAGTTTCATGCGCTTCCACAAAACAAGTGAAGTCCAATTAACAATGTAAAGTTCCATGTTGGGCATAGCTCGAAACAAGTGAAGTCCAATTAACAATGTTTTTTTGAGACATTTGTTCAAACAGTTGGCGGGCGACATCCAATTGCCCACACCATACGTGCTTCCATGTTAGGCAGCATGAGGATTGAGGATTGAGGATTGAGGAAGAAAATGAACAAAGCACAGGCAGTCGGCAACTCGGCGGTTTGAGGAAACCCAGCACGCGTGGCCGCGCCTCCTGGTCAGGTGCTGGGTCCATCTCTGGTCCACGCGAACGTCTAGTGGTGCAACTGTTAGATTTTTAACCACTGTGATTTCAAACACATAACGACTATTCTGGTCATTCGACACAAGGGTGAATGTTTGGATGATTTTGATTTTCTTTTGTTGGTTTTTTTTCTTATTCTATTGTTGGTTTATTGATGTGTGATTGTAATGAATGTTAGATTTTCATTATCCTTTTATGGTACAGTTTAGGATTATTTCGTGCAAAGTTAATCATTCCTTGGTTGTATTTCGCAACTTTACCATTTTCAGGGTTGTTTTGTGCAACATTTGCTATATGTAGGGTTGTATTGTGCGAATTTTCACAGTACCAAGGTTGATTTGTGCAACCTTTAATATCTTGAGAGGATATTCTGTACAAACAAATACCCTGCAATCTTACCCAAATACACATTGAACAACCAGTAAGAACATGATGGGACCAATGGTACAATAAAAGAATTGTAAATTCCCAAAGGACTAACTATGCACCTAAACATATAAGTTGAGGAGCATACTGTAAAAAAATAGAATGGGAATGTATTACAAGCAACCCTACATGATGGGACCAATGGTACAATAAAAGAATTGTAAATTACTAAAATCAGACGAGGTTGACCGTTGACTAGCCTTGTCACATGCTTTGATTCATTCAGCAATAATTTCTTCTTGTGAGAGAGCAGATCAATGGGTGTAACCGAGGTGCAAGGTGCTCGCTATGAAGGAAAATATACTCTCCCTGTCTTCCAGAGGTAACATGAATTCATTAAACAAATCACACTATATGTTTCAATTTCCTTTACCCCTCTGTTTCGAAGTGCAAAGAATAACTTTAACTATGAAAATACATTTTTGTCTCGTATTAATCACTTGCATATCCATTCAACAAAATAAATAAAAGATTAAACGATCTAGCGATCATACGTGAGAACTCATGTCTTGTTTGAGCCAACTACTTCAAAAATAATAATAAATCTATGGCTTCAGATCCTCGTTGTTCATGTAAAGGTAGCTTATATGATCATTGAATAAGGAAGTTATGGGCAATGGAGTCCATCCGGCATATCCCCTCTCGATCCTTGCTAAACAAATATCCTTAACATGCTTGAAAATACTGTGATTTTCGACAACAGGTTGATCCGCGTATTCCTCAATAGGCATCCACTGGGTAGCAACCAGATGCTAAAATTTGTAAGCACTACGTTTTATAATTTGTGGAAGAGAAGACAATTCGTGTCAGAAAGCAATTTAAGATACCTGGGCTTCCTCAATTTCTGAGTCTTGCTTATGGATGTCAAAAGATAGTGGTTGCAGCGTGCACAAAAAGATCAAGTCTGACTTGCCGAAGAAGCACCTGTGCATCTGCCTAGAAATTGAAACAATGATTGAAATGAATATTGAAATTCTTACAATATCTAAAGCACTCGTCCCGTCTCCACCCACCCAAACAAAAACAAATTTTACCGTTCCTCATAAATATAGAGTTAGCTACATGGAATCGGCTCTCATGCAAAACATGTCCCAACACCTTCAGTGTCATTCCCTTAATTTATTCTCAATAGATGTCACCTTCCATTTCCTCCAAATTTAGGATTTACGTTAATTATTTCTAGTATGCCCACACGTCCATCTTAACATTCTCATTTCTGTTACATTTTCTCTCTTTTTGACAGTGTGTTATTTTCTATGGCTAATCCAGATGGTAGAAAGATCAAAACATCCTACGCCGCAAGAACCTTTACAACAAAGCAGGCATGTCATATGGATTCTCATCGAGCTCGTATAGTTCAGTAATTACACCAAACAATAAAGTAAACTCTGCGCCAATTATCTCAATTGGCTGCCCATTTTTCCTCTTGGGTGAGTAACCAGTAAGTTTTATAACTTTCTCATGCAAGTAGGAAAAGAAACTTCAGATTAAAAGAAAATCTTGAGTAATATTTCATTAAAAACTTTTACCTGAATGCTATCACATCAACAAATTCCGTATTGATCTGCAACAATAGATATTCAGCTCTCTCAAAAAACTACACAAAATGCTTGGAAATGAGGAAATTATATGTATTGTTTATACCTACACAGTGATTACTTACTCCTGTTTCTTCTTTTACTTCTCTCGTTGCACCTGCGAATATATCCTCTCCCTGTGGATTAAAGAGCTCGACACACTGATCATGGAGATATAAGACCTCGCGTTGAAACTTAGACTTCTGGAAACATGCATACCTCTTCAAGAATACCGGTAGGGATCTTCCAAATACCTGTTCCCCAAAATCTGCCAAGCTTTTCCCGTACAACTAGCAACTGTAAAAGTGAAGTTGCAAAATTTGAAATAGAAATTCAAGAAAATATTGTTACCCCTATTTGATAAATTTTATTCAGTAAGCTGAAGCACAACTTTTCACGTTAATATCAAAACATAATATAGTTCTTAATGAAAAAAATATATCCAAAATAAGAGTTGTGAATTTGCTGACGAAGAAATATGATAAAAATATGTACGTTGAACATCAACAAAAATGGAATGAGAAAAAGCCACAGCTCTATTATGATGTTCAAATGGGACATAGATAGAGGTTGCTTCTCATATACAGAAACTTCTAAGTACCTCTCTTTTATCATTCATGACAATAGCACCAATGCGGATTTGGTGTGTAGCATTTGCAGGGATAGTGCTCGTAGTATCGGGAATCCAGTATGCAAGCATCAAGTACTGAGGCTCTGCATGATGATACCAAAATCCTTCCTGCAAAAATACAGCACTATCTGATGAATTCATGTGTCAAAACATAATAATTGATCCAAGAATATTATACTGGTAAAACTACTAAACAAACTGCTGCAAGTTTTTGAATATGCTAGTCCCAAAATCTTATAGAACTGGAAAAAAAAAAAAGATAGGAACAAACTTCAGCAACAGGTACCAAATCAGAAACCTTACAATCACACCACTTCTATAGTTGCTAGGATTGACCATTTAAAGTATAACGAACCTAAACCAGCAAATCACATTTTCATATAGATAATGTCTTGTGTTTTGAGCGAAGGAAACATTATGGAATCTGTAGACCCACCATGAGACACATACTGAGGGGCGGACCCACGAAGGGCCCAGCGGGGGCGGCCGCCCCCACTGAATTTTTTTTTTTTTAACAGTTTTTTTAGTTTATTTTCTATCTCGAATGCAGTCAGGATCTGGTAAAACTCATGTTTTTTAAATAATCTTTTTCTCTTTAATCTTGTTACATATTCTTCAATCTCATAGAGTTTGATGGTTAAATTTCCTTCCCACTTGAATACAGCTTGCCAGAAGGGTTTGGAGATGATTTGACAATTGAAGTCCACGATTCGAAAGGAAAGTATTTTGGCCCCGTAGTAGTTCAGATGACTAATATTGTTGAAGAATTGGTATGTTATGTAAATCTCATTTTGATCACCTGTGATTGCAAAAACTGTTGCATGGTCAGAGTGAACATATTTGTAAGTTTGATGCAGGGTGAGAGGCTTCGTTCATGGCCTATATAGCATGAACTAGTTGGGGAAATGCAACTAAATCNAAAACTGTTGCATGGTCAGAGTGAACATATTTGTAAGTTTGATGCAGGGTGAGAGGCTTCGTTCATGGCCTATATAGCATGAACTAGTTGGGGAAATGCAACTAAATCTAAATTATTCAACAACTCCAAAAAAAGAAAAAAAAATCGGGGGACGTTGCCCCCGAACCCCCCTAGCCCCCCACACCTTCAGCTTTGGACCTCTCTACTTCGACGGGCTGGCTCCTTCCCTAATCTCCCCCCCACTCAAAATTATCTCTAGGTCCACCCCTGAGTCGTCATACGAATATCCATGCCTCAAAGTATAACCACTATGTTTGACATGATATGCTCATTCTAGGAAAGCCATGAAATGCTAATATGACAAAGACCTTAAAATATAACAGATATAACGAACATTCATTTTACCTCGACTGCAATTTCAACAAGATTAGCAAGTCCAATTGGTAGTTTGATCCAAGCACCCTTCTTTCCCTGCAAGATAATTTTGTCAAACTTACAAAAAGGAACAGAAAAATCAAGAAATTTTAGCATTGGATCAAATGCATATTACCACATGTAATTATGTCTAAACAAGAGGGAGTCATTGATTAAAGATTGCTAAACAGTTGCTATAAGCAATCTTCTGAAATGAATTGGTTACTGTGATGCTCATTCCACACAAGCACCTTGACCAGTGCAAGTATTTAGGAAAATGATTTCAAAATAATTGATCGGATAACATATAAAATCTCTTTTAGCATATAAGTGGCCGACTGGAAACCCATAAACATTCAGATCAATAACTGAACCACAAAGACCTTTCATTCCAAGTCATATTAAACATGTGAATTAAGAGCAAGAATTTAAAGATTCTGTTTAAGGTCAGAATGAACAAGACATTAAAATTTTGGAAGTTCTCAAGTCTAGCAAGTAGCAACACAACATGGTGGATATGTTAGTTTCTCAGATCATACTCTTTACATTAATGCTTGTTTGGTAGTGCTTTTAATTGTTTATAAGCAGTGGATAAAGATAATAAGTGGGTAGTAATGGGGTCCTAAGTGATGTGTTAATAAAAAGTAAGTTTGACCGGCTTAAATTATAATTTAAGCTTTGTCAAACATGTTAAGCTTACAGTGAGAAATGTTCTCAGTTTGTATCATGTAAGAATTGAGATACCGCTAGGTAACACCATTCATGCGTGAGTAGCGTCGACTAAAAGTGAGTAAATTCCTCTATAATTATACATTTTCATTAGTTAACAGTACAGGACTTTGCACGGCCGCAGGCATGTCTACAAGTGTTACAGTGGACAAGAGTGACAGTTTATCAAGTGCCCGATAGTAACTGAGAATGGAATTGTTGTAAAAAATTATCCAGTCAATTGCATCTCAAAAATGAAAGTTGAAAGTCTAACAGAAACTTGCTCCAGCGTCATAGGAGCATATACCTCTAGCTTCCACTGGGAAAGAGAAGCTTTAAGCATTGCCTGAAAAACGTTGGGGTCCATAGGCTCCTTCATATCCACTATGACTCCCTCATGGTCATCCTCATAAGCAGGAAGCACTTGAAATTTTGGAACTCCATCTTCAACAAAATTTTGCTCCATTAAACTGCATAATATCTGAAATGAGATATAACATTCTCTAGCGCAATCTTTCAGACATCCACTCGGCATAATGAGATCTCAACAATACTGTTCATGAATTTAACCCGCCATACTATTTACACTGAAAATCAGTTTCATTGATCAAATAAGCAAAAAAAATAAATTAATAAATTAATTAAAAATTGATTCTGGTTATACTATTAAAATACAGATTGCAGTGCCTAAGCAGTTAGCAATTCTTTGGCAAGAAAGTTGATTTTACCAGAACAGAATAAACCATTATCCGTCAAAAATCAAAACTAGCAATTATTATTAATTCTATATCAGGATAAGGCACACGATATGATGAATGAATTGCAATACATTTAATTTAATCTAAAAAATAAACGAGTACCTCTGCAGAAACAGCACCAAAACTCCGAAGTACTGTTGTTGCCAGTTACAGCTGTGACCAATAATTGATAAGGATTCGTACTTGAATAGAGTTAAGGATGAGTGGGGACACTAGCATGCGCCGAGTGCGTACAAATAGCAAACCTGAAAATTGATTACGTCATTTGTGGGGCCCACACACGTAGCCGCCCGCCGGCCGACGATTTTATTACGTGTTGGCGTGAGAGGCACAAGGATTGCTTGAAGGTGCCGTGCTAGTACTCTTGTTTGGTGGCCATTTTATTGAAAAAAAAATTATTTTGAACAGTAAGTTTTTCGAGATTGTCCAAGTTAAAAAATGATATTAGAAGGCTTCAATAATTATTTATGATGGTCAACAAGATGGAGACTACTCAATAGGCAACACAACATGCTAAATCGTCTACCATTATGAGGCGGTCGATCACTATGAGCCCTCTGCATTGTATTAGGCCGTCTACAACTATGAGTTCCTCTACGTTCATACTAGGTCCTATGTCATTATGAGATTGTCATCACTATAAGGCCCTCTACGTTCATACTAAGCCGCCTACCATTATGAGGCGGTCTATGTTCATTACGAGACCCTCTACAACTACGATGCCAACATAACACTTAACCATAAAAATAATTGTGAGTTGGATGGGAACCGTTCAACGATTATCATGAACACAACCAACAATTGGATATATGGAAGTCCTTCACTTAGAACGTGGGGATAGTGGGAGGTATTATGTGGGATACGTGGCACAACAACCGCCGAGCAATTATATGGTTTTGGATGCTTATAAATACGCCTAAGGTGAGACAAGTACGAGCCTTGAAATTTTGGCTATCCAAATACATATTTTATCTTTTCTTCCTAAGTCTACGTTCCTAAATCTTTTACTAATTCTTATGCCGAATGTACATTGGGGGAAAGTCTCAACCTCATTTCCCAGGTAACATTTGTTTATCGAAGTAGCATAAACACATTGCGGTGTCGGAGGACACGGAGGTTTGTTTCATAACTTTTTCTACAAAGTACGAAAAAAATTGAGTTCAACGTTTACAAATAGAATATTTTATTTTGTGAATGTATGATTGGAAATTAGTATGTAAAAAAAATTGAAAGATCGAAAGACGTAATAGGAGTAACTAATGAATATAAAATAAGAATTATGTTAAGTATACATTCCATAATATACGCCTTTGTTGACATTGTGTAGGAATTCAAAAATTGTTGGGTAGAAAAGTGTGTGATTTCTTAAAAACTTCCAATCATGTGGCACAATATCAAAAATGATGTCAAAAAAATGTACATATAGCATGATTGATTAAAGAAATGATAATTACTAAACATGCCCTACACTGAAAGGGATTATAATTTTATACAACTTGGATTTTGAGACTTTCTTTGTATTTGAATGTGACTGAAGATTGCTTAAATAATTGGGTCACATCGAAGCACCATTTTGAATTTTAATTTAAATTAAAGTCAATAATTAATTTTGATCAAATGTTTTATGATATTCACATTTTTTCAATCACACATTTCATCATAATTTACTAAAAATCTGATTTTATTCTTCATCAAATAGGGCATAGTTTTTATTTAAGTTTTGAT